>JAGDQP010025511.1:15304-26858 GCA_022664845.1 Lepisma saccharinum
GTGAGGCTAGTGGTGAGGGGGGAAATGCGCGTGAGGACGATGCTGAAGTATGAGGATGAGAATGAGTGAGTCTGGTGTCGAACATCAGTTGTAAGAGTGAGTCTGAGGCGTTGAAACTTGATGGTAAGACTGAACGAGCCTGAGTGCAAAATTTGAACAAGAATATGAGAATAACTGAATAAGTGTGAAGCAAAGACGTGAAGGTAAGGAAAGTTAAGATACGGGCAACATTGAGACGTAAGAGTGAGTGAGACTGAGGGTGTGTAGGGTTCTAATACTGTACGATCTCCCGGAATCACACCACTATACCACAGGGGAGGGGAGGGGGGATTAAGTATATTAACTATCATTTTGGCACTTATGGTATAGAACTCAAAATACAGAATAAAATGTCTCAACCATGATGTTTACCGTAGGCGTTCCAACTGTTCGAAGATTTCCGTTAATGTGAGACTCAGCAGTTGACGAACCAGTCGTAACATCTTTGACTGAGATTCTATTCCAAGTTTCAAAATGCGGCTTCTAAACATCAACAACAGCAACGGTGACATAATAACATGTTAGAATGTTGCCAAAATGTATGTGTAGACTACGTGACACTATTTTGGCTTCCCTGTCTTCTTCTAGATGGATAACAAAACAACAACGGAGAAGGAACAAGAGATGAAGGAAGTGACTTCTCGAGATTCAAATTATACAAGAGTCGATGACGAAAGAGGTTGGAAAAGATTCTATTTCCGCGTTTCATCCTTTTCGTTTTTTTTTTCCTCCTCTAGTCTTTCAAATTTTCTTACCGTAAAAACAATAAGTTTAATCGGCGCTTTAACCCTAGAACATATGCGGCTATGAGCGCAAAAACGAGCTAACCCTCACTTTGATCAAAAATGGGATGATTTCAACAATCTGTTTTGTAGGTATAGAACAGATAACATTAGGGGATATGCATATTTATGATGAGGATGAAGATAATTATAAAATATTCTGTGTGTATCGGTTTTGGCAACAAATTTGTATGGTATGGATTTCTAACATTGAGTTAACTTTGATCTGCTCCTCATTCCAGTACTGAATAAAGGTTATATCTATTGCAATGTTATTTGTTTGTACCGTGGTGTTTTTGTGTACTTTCTACTAATTATAATGCATGCATCTGGAAATGTAGGATATTCTTTTTGACTACCTAACCTAACTGTACTGTAGATATAGAACTCATGCAAATTTAACATAACCTAAACGACCTCACGAATGTGAAGACAACGCTATACCTTGGAGAGAGCTTGGAATGGAAATCTTATTGTGTAGTTGAGATAGATTCTGGCAAACGAAACTTGTTCACCATAAACGAGTAATTCTATCCTCTGTATGATTATTTGGTGAGTCGCCACACTTACTGGTTTTAAATCTTTTCATAAAGGAAGTTTGGTCTACAAGCTCACTTTTGTAAGTAGATGCACTGAGTGACTGAACTAAAGAATCAGAAACCTCTGATCTAAAGAATCAGAAAGGTCTCAGAGGCTGTTTATGTAGAATGTTATTTTGTTTTAAATCTTCTCAAGGAGACAGAAATATAGACACCTTTATACCTTGGGACAGTCTCAGTGAAACTCACAAGAGAACACTCCATCCAGGATGTAGCTGCAACTGAGACTCAACAGGGAGTTTAAATTCTCCAGGACAGAGCTGAAACCAGGTCACTTTTGGTGTGCTGGCCAGACCCTAAACTTGACCCGATCCGAGAACTAAATGAACTGAAAATTTTCAGCGCTGTATATTTCGTGCTCTGTGGGATAACTCTTGAAAGAAGCACTATTCAAACACAAGAAAATAATTACAAAATCTGCTTTATACCGTCCTGGTCACCGGTTCAGGTCTGGTACCAAGCATAAACCCGGTCCAAAACTTGACCCGTTTCAGCTCTGCCCTCAAATCTTGCTGTAGACATCAGGACTTAGAACTAAGACCAGAAATGTTACTTTAGCCACAAAGTAGACATGCCAGACACACCTCTGCTGGAACCGTCACTAGTTGGCGTTGCAGTCAACTACGAACAAGAACGGGCTCAGAATGTCGTCTTAAACATTATTTTGAACAGTAACAGAAATTCTCATAGAAGATTCACCTCTAAGCTGTGTTCACAAATCACAAACATAGCGTAAACAGGTGTATTGGGTATATTGGGTACCATTTCAATTGTGATTTGCTAAGCTGACACCGCTTACGTCATTATGTGTTGAGATATGACGTCATTTTGTGACGATGCCACCGTAACTTTCAAATTTCTTCAAAGGAACTGTTTTCTTCTTTTGGTGTGAGGAATTCACCCTCAGTTTTTTTGGGCGCATTAATGAATAATCACCCTGTACCGTACATTGATGATTCAAATTTGGTTTTCTCCAAAACAGAGCTTCAGAGCAATTTCATTTATTTTCTAACTTCTCAAGGCTCTAGAAATTATAGCTGTTGTTTTAGTACAGCATTCTGACATATAAGATGTCCACACGAAACAGTTCAGAGAGTAATGGGACCCTCCAACGAGTAGAGATGCAAAGTCGAAACACACCTGGACGCTTGAGAGGAGCTAGTGCCAAAAAAAGTGTCCTTCTTTTTTCGTCGTTTTGGTCTTCTTTTTATTAACGAGATTTTTGCCACTTGGGCACAAGTTGTTTTAAGAGATGTGCGTGTCTTTTTTTTCCTTTTTCGAAGTCACCATTCCCTTGATATTTGTCGCATGTTATATATATGGATAATCTGGCTAAGACTGATTTCAAGCAATACGCGTTCTCTGGGGAAAAGCCAAAGAGACTCTCTCTCTATCTCTCTCTTATTTTTTTCTTGTTTCTTCTCTCTTTCTATTGGATGAGTCATCTCTTTTGGGAGAGAGAAAAAGAAGAAATCCTTTCGATTACAGTCCATCGTAACACTGGCCAACACAATCTGCTCCATCTTGTCTTCGTGTACAGCACGTGTTTCGATAGTGTTGAATGCAGAACGGGAAAAAAGAAACAAAATAGTGATATGAGTTAATATAGATAAAATGAAATAGAAAGAGTATATTAATTTCTTGCATACAGACGATATGAAATAAATACAGTCGGGGCCATTGAAATTTGTACAATCTTGCAACGCCGGATTAATATACGTCATAAAAGGAACGTTAACGTTATATCTATATGGATGATTGTTTTGTTACCCACATAGTTTGAATCTTATGAGAAGCTTGATTTTCGCTTGTGTAGTAACTCTTGAGGGATCAAGTTTGATTCAAGTTTGAAATTGACTGTACAAAGAGCACATATTCCAAGGCTGATTCAAGCTAAACGTAGTCTATTGTGTTGATATATTTCGTCGCTAGTGTAATGGCAAGCTTGCGGCAAACTTACAGCAAGCTTGTAAGTATGATGAGCTTTTTGTTTAATTTAGTGTTGCGGTGTCGGTGCAGCGCCTCCCATTACAGCTTTCTTGACCAGAACCCACTACGGCACTTCTTTATTTTCAAGGAAATCTCACCAAGAATCGAACCACGGTCCGTTCACACAGAAATAGGATGTGTCAATCATTGGACTAAGCAAAATACTACCACTAGTAGTAGTTTCTGTATTATCACTATTATACTGTTTTGGTGATATGAACGGATTAATCTTTTTTTTTCCGAGCTGCAAATAATATCCAAGCAGAAACTGCAACAGACGTGAAGAAATGGTAGTGAACCCATGCGTGACGTTACCGTATCCTTTATGGGCTGAGTATTCTTCTGGTAGCTATTTTGCCATGGTATATGATTTGATTTCCAACTGAGTTACTACATCACGCAACTTCTCTGTCACTGATCTATTAACTCATATACAAAATATATGATGCTATTAATACAATTTTTATATTTATACATTGTGAAAATAAATTCGGAAACTTTCCGGGAAAACTCTGGAATACCAGGCAACTGATTGTGTGGAAATGTCCAATAATGTTAGCCTACTGACGAAAATTAGAAACCTTTCAGTTTTCAATAAATATTCAAAATATATTAAAACAATATTCAAATAAACATTGAAAACTATTAAAATAAATAAAAGCATTCAAACATTTTTTTTTAAATATTCAAATAATATTAAAAATATTTTTTAAAAAATATTCAGAGTATTGAAAATATTTTAAAAAAATATTTTTAAAATATTAAAAATATTCAAAGAATGCTATGATGTATACACTTATATACCGTAAAGAACTAATGCGGTAACTTCATTGGTACAGTTTTAAAAATAGCTCTTTATGGCCGTAAATCAAGCATCTTTTGTTAGCGACCATGTTTTTAATATGAATGTCTTGAGGGGCCGACAATTCCTGATATCACCGAATATTGCACATGTGCAGAACGACTTTTCTTATTCCGATGTGCTCTGTAAATAGACTTCCGGGAGCGTTTTTCGGCAGCTTCCTCAGTGACGTAGGGGGTATAGTGTCCGCTTCCTAAGTCAGAGAATCGGGTTCGATGCCATGTAGGTCAACTTTTCTCCTTCTTTTCTCCTAAAGACCATTACTATATGCTGATGTTAGTTGTTAATAAATGCTCCATTGTCATTTTGTGAACACTTTTAGCTATTTTTAACATGCTTCGCGGATAATGCCGAGAGAGCGAAAATAAGATAAGGCGAGTTAGTGCTTACGGTAGACTTTTATTAGCGATGATAGATCAAACTGCAGGGCAGAAGAAAATTCGATTGGATCATAACTGCCAAAGACACTATTGGGAAGGATTAGTGCTATATTTACGCTGGGATTTGCTCTCGCGAGTAATATATCTCGGAGGTACAGTTCTGCACATGTGCATTGTTCTGTGACGTCAAAAAACTTCACTTCTTGCAGACAAATATCCGAGTGACAGGAGATAATGACGCCATATCTTCATAATGAACTCCACGTCATTTTTTGTTGTACAGAGCGTTAAATTTAATCAATCTTGTTCAATAGAAAATACAATGTGGTTTTACTACACAAGTAATATTTGGTGACATTGCTGAGTATACCCAGTTATGACACTGACACGTACAAGTTATGTGGTCGCGCTGTTGCCAAATTTCTTCCCCAAAACCTACTTACGCAATTAAAAGCTTATAAGCTAATAAGCTACTACAGATTGAAACTTTTGTTTACTTCAAGTAGCAACTGCGGGGATATTTTCTATTGCATTTCGCTGCCAATAGTGAATAGCCAATGAGAGTGATATTATCATCTGCTACCTGTGTTACTTGTCCGTGATTGGGACATTGGTTGTTTTAATTAAAACAAGATGATTCTAGAATTTTGACATGTTTGTCTCATTCCATATGATGGTCGTTGTTGTACGGAATATAATTATGTTTCAGACTGTACAAGTTCTGCAGACGAAACTTAGATAGTAGTTACACAAACCAACTCTCTACATTCGCAGTAACCTTGGAAATAAGATCCAATGTTTCTGGATAATGGATGGAACAGATGATGGACAATGTTCTCCAGAATTTTTACTCTTTCCGTGGCTGTGACTTGCTTCAAAATCAGGAATGTATTTAGGACCCCTCCCCTACAAAATTCAGAGTTCTATGCAGAATTAGTAAAATTTTAGGCGTAATTATATATAATTAATATACGTGTCAGACCCAGACACACCCTGGACCACCCCCAGAAGCTCGTGGTTCCCTCCCAAAGCTAACTTCTAGATACATACCTGTTGAAAGTGCTTCCTATTTATTTCAAATGAGATTTGTGAACAACGATAATTCCATTAGACCCCGCACTTCACGAGAACTTTTTTTTTTAACCTTTGAAAACGACAGAAACCCTGAGAAAGCTATACTTACCTTGCCCCCTTGGAAATTTAGAATTACACCTACCAAAAGAAAATTCTATCTAGCCCCTACATTGGTGAAAAAGGATGATCAAGTTAGTACAAAATTACTCTGCATTTTGGCCTCAAGAAATTACTCTTCATTTTGTAACAAGGTGGGAAGTGCAGGTACGTTCTAATTAGACACTTTCTGTAATGGAGCATGGTCAGATTCCATCAACCACAGAGCAACATTATACGTTTTAGTTTCAGTAGGAGTTGCCACTGTTATATAAAAATCACTAATGAATAAGATTTTGTTTTTACTGGGATGAAAGGTCTTGATATCTAACAAGTACAATGCTAGCACCTTCACCACAGTCACTTCTTCCACTGTGGTAAATATTTAAAAGAAGAATACACAGCAGATAATCGTGTTAACCAAGCCCCAACAAATGGACGAACACCGAAAAAGATATAGGGGATAGAAAAAAAGAGACACACAAGATGAAGAACGAAGATGAAAATGGAAGCAACATAATAAATGGATGGACGCAATGGATATGGAAGAAGATGGAGAGCGAGAAGATCTTCCTATAGCATCTTTCACCAGTCATGCGATTAGCTGGTGTGAAGACGCACCTGAAAAAATAACTTTTCTTGCGAGTGTCTGTCAGCTGAGAGAGCGTTCAACCCTCAGTCGAGAAAGACCGAAAGGGGGTTGGGGACAGATTAATAACCCTCTGGGACAGACAGGGAGGTAAACATCTAGCAGAAACATCTTTCTCTCCTGTTTTGCCATATCGTCTACGACTACTTGTACTACTACCACTAATACATATACATAATGTTGGCAGACATTCGCGCCAAAATAGCAGAGATTGCAGTACATTCGTTGAGATGTAGCCTCTGCGTGTGTGTGAGAGTAGAGAGTCTAAATCTGGCAAATGTTTACAATTTCAGCGATTTTTTTTTTTCACTTTAATGAAGAAAATATGAAACTTTAGTTCGTCGAGTCTTTTCTTTAAGACGGAATTTGCTTTTCAACTCTCTATGTATGTACTAATATGTATAAAAATACTTTTAAAAAAAGATGCTTACATTCCAATGTAAGCACCACAAACCGTTTTTTCTTTTCGTATAATAAATAATTGACCTCATGAAACAGCCACTTAGGTTGAGTTGACAAAAATTTGGGATCTCTAGCTACTGAATACTGAAATATGATACATAAATATATCTCTTGGTTTGATCTATATATTGCTGAGCTTTGATTTTTAAAATTTACAAGTAACGAATACGAAATTTACAAGTAACAAGTACCATATAGTAGTGTTGATTTACAGGCAACATGTAAGAAGTACAAAGTGTTGATTTACAGGCAGAAATTAACAAGTGACTAATCGCGAGTAACGAAACTCATGCGAATAAATATTGTATAAATAATTCTGAATTGAAGGTAACCCATCCTTCATCGTGGGTTCGAAATGACTGAACGTTGCTATCGACAACTAAATCATACGTTTAAAACAATTTTTATTGTATATTATATTATTTCGCAAATTCGTTACTCGTAAATTTACGTTACACACAAAAAATTACATTAATAACATTGCATTGTCTCTTCAATACTCTAAGAAGATGGTGTCGTCATAGCAGGGGGTTTAGTGTTATAGTAAGCAACCCCATTCGGCTTTCAAGGAGTAGATTCTTCATCAAATCGTATATACAACGGAGATATTGATTCTATCTTTCGAATCATGTAGAAGGCATATTTAATAATGACACATTCTAACATACAAAAACACCCATCCTAAAGCAATCTTCCTCACTCCTCTCCTTTATCTAGATATATTCTTAAATAAAAATGGCGCTTCTGCAAAAATACGTAGAAGGATTTAGTATGAGTTAATATTAGCTCAAATCTTGAAACGGGTCTAGGAAAATTTGACGTCAAGCAAGCATTTAAGGTTTCCCTGAGGTCATTAGGGTTACTCTTTGGCTGAACACATAGAAGGTAGACCCTTGGACTCCCTTAGTAGATATAAACCGTTCAGTCATATGCGTAGATGTAAATCAAAACGCCTTTTAACTCACCTAACATGCTACACTTGAGATAATTTATCAGAAAACGCCTGTTATCTATGTGACCCAATATGCCATATTGTTGAGCGGGTTGTCTAAACAGAAGGAATACTTCAAATATTGAGCTGTGTTAGACTGGAAATCCTTGCAAATCGAATATCGCTTGTACCGCGGTAGCTCAGTAGGAGCAATTACTTCTGGTACTTTGGGGTGATGCTCCCAGCTCTCGGTTCGATCCCAGTTCATACCATGTGGAGTACAAATTTCCTTGTGCGTGGGTTTTCTCGGGGTTCTTCCGTTTGCTCCCACTTTTTCATTTCAATTCTCTCATTATCATCCATTCAGCCTGCCACAAAATTGGATAAAGATCTCAAATAAAATTTAATTCTAATATCGCTTGTATCGAAAATCTTACAGGAATCATCATTATCACCATTTAATTTCTGTTACCAGTAGATCCTTCAAAACATGGCAACCCCTGTTAATTTTTCCTGCACCTTTTTCTATTTTAAGGTTAGATTTATCTTTCTTAATTTTGTTCAAGCAGTCGGATTCGTCTCCTTCCTCTTCCTCGCTAGATAACACCATCCCTCAGCCAATGTCCTAACCAGTTTTTTGTTTACTCTTATTCCTTGTCTTCAGTAATCAGTATTATTCATGTCTCCCTTACTCTCTTTAGCTCCCCTTCATTCGGTATTTTTGTATCCAGCTGGGTTTCTCCATTATATATTTCGAACGCCCCTATTTTCTTCCTTTCGTAAAGTTCGCAGTTCGCGCTTCATATATCACAATACCCCATCCCAAACTTTTGATCACCCTCCAACTCTTTGTTCATGCGATCAACAGAAAAGATTCTTCTTCTTAGCGAGCGTGCCCCCCCCCCCCTACTAATGTTATTCTGGCCTATATCATTTTTCTCTCATACTTCATATTCTCACCAGAGCTGAAACGCGGGTTAAGTTTTAAACCGGGTCACCTGGTCTAGGCTTCAGACTCAGTGTGACCCGGTTTAGACCTGGTAACCCGTAGGACAAAACAGAGTTTCTTATTTATTTCCTTGAGGTTTGAACAGTGTTTCAGGGGGTGAACAGGAGCGAAGATGTTACCTCCAGAGCACAAAATAAAAACTATGACGAAATTCCCTGTTAAATAAATTTCCCAGACGGGTCACCGGGGCACTAAAAGTGACTCTCACTTATAAAACTTCTCAAATATTGAAGTTTGATAATATTTGCCACTACTCACCTATAACACCTGCCAATACTAGAAGTTGGATTTCCATTCTACTTCATTTTTTCCTCAACTTTTTGATGTTGGCTATGATTTTATTTGATGTAATTATCAATCCTTTTGGTTTCTATTTCGTTTCATGTTACATCACACATTTCGTCTAGCTGTTTTAATATTTTGTTAAGTGAAGACTGATGACTCCGTCTCTGCAGAAAAGAACTAGGATAATCTACAAATCGTATTGCAATTATTTTTTTTTCTTTCCCCAACCCTAAATCCTACTTCCGTTGTACAGCGCAACTTTACAGTTTCTTAGATATTTAGTGAAATGAATCGATTGTATCGAAATTTCCTTCGCTATCGATGTTCCGTATATCGATATTTGAATATAGCAAGCTAACGATCGAGAAATTCATCGAAAAATCGCGCAACTCTTTGTTTTAACCTTATTTGGACGAGTGTAACTCACAGCGCTATGGTGTTCATAAAAAAAAAAGGATTATCTTTTTAACGGTCCCTCTAAGAGTCTCCATTTTTATTGTTATTTCTGTCTGTAATAATAAAGCCTTCTCAGGGCAGTATCATCCCTGATGTGTTAACCACCTTTGCTACATTGATATCTATCAGCGTTTTACTTAAGTACATTACGAAACCCTTTCAAAGCATTTCCGGCAGGTCAGTGGTTCGACGTGTAAAAATATGCTCTTAGTGGATACGGTCCAGTTCCACACGGTCATCAAGGACCTTCATCGATTGTTGCATTCCTAACAATGTAGATCAATCGAAACTGTCATCTCGCTAAACCTTAAAGAGATCGTCCAATATTACTCATAAATTTTCCGTATGTAAAGATATTGAAAAGAAATTAATAAAAGATAAAAAAAAATACTTCATTGGCTTCTATTGTTCAGCACAATTAACAGAGTTTTATTTCAACTTGCTTCAATTCAACTAAATCCTAGGTAGCATTTTATTTGTACAAGTGGTGGCTGCCGATTGTCTATTAAAAAAAAATACACTCAAGGCTGAAGAAAAAAAGTGAAGACCCCACTCCAAAAAAAAAAAAGGTGAAACAAAAGAAGACATCATTCCTCTTGCCATGTTAACACTACAACAGAAGGAAGGAAAAAAAAAAGAGCAGCTTAAAAAGTATGATTATCCAGAACGGTTATGGATAAGAACCAGCGTGGATAACGGGAGAAAAATATGGGAGGAGCAAGTGCCCATCAGCACCTCTTTTTACATGTCCCATCTGCTGATGCCAACCTTGGTTAAAAAGTTCTTTTTTTCCTCTAAAGAAGAAAAGAAAAAAAGTGTACTTGTTTTTTTTATCTATTCCGATGCAAGTATAGCATAGTAAAAAAAAAAGTAAGGGGAGAGGAGTTAGATTATTCTTCAAACAAGCATCAAAAGCCATCTTAAAACATTATTTGGCAAAATTTATTAGGGAGGCGTGTCATACGCTGAGGTAAAAATTTTCCCAAGCTCAAATTACGACAGGAGGAGTAAAGGAGAAGAATGAAGATGAAATAATCTCAAATCTTTCTTACTTTTTTTTCTTTCTTTTCCGATCCTTTTTGACTCTCTTAACGTATTTTATTGAAGATGAAAGGAGAGCGATCTAATTATGGCTGAAAGAATAAAAAAGTAAAGAGTGGGGTGTAGGTGGGGGGGTAGACGGTTGATCGCTTTAGAAAATACAAAGCAAACTTCGAATTCTAAATTAGTCCTTGTTTTCCGAAGAGAGAGAGCGAGAGAGAAAGAATCGCTTAAAGGTTTGGAATTCGTTTAAAGAGTAGGTCTGGCTACGTCGGCTCTTTTTTAGCGGACTGCTTCTCTTTCATTCGGTTCGGTTGGTACCGCCCTCTGTGCTAGTGGAGTTACTGAAGGAGGATAAGAGAGCTGAAGAGGAGGGGAGAAAAATAAAACTTCGTTTTTTTTCTGTTTTTTTTTTAATACTCCGCAGCGTGTGCCACCCAGGGTGGTCGCCAGCTGACTAGCGGACCTAGCCCCAGGCGGATTCACTACGCACGCATAGTGACGTCACAAAAAGGTGGCACGAGTTCTTCAAAAGAAACAAAACAATCATCTCGTCTGCTTCTTTTTTTTTTTTATATTTATTCTCTTCTCTCACTGTTCTTTCTTCATCTTCTTCTTCTTCTTGTTCGCCCGGGAGAACCAGGATAAAGGCCAGAGCGAAGAAAAGGAGAGCACCGCCAACAGTTGCATTAAAAGAAATTCATACTGCACTGCTGTGTGTATGTGTGTGTGTGTGTGTGTGTGTGCGTACTTAAAACATTTTGGAGTAAGAACTAACCGTACAAAGCTAATTTGACTGCAAGCTTGCCTCGCTTCTTGTAACAGCTGGTTAACAGTTCAACAGTGCAAGCAGCACACACACACACACACACACACACACACACACACATATATATATAT
>JAGDQP010025512.1:0-26858 GCA_022664845.1 Lepisma saccharinum
AGCGGCCTTATCTTTATGTTTCTTCTTTACAACAGAAAATTATGTTCTTGTTTAACAGCATCTTGAACAGCCAAAAATGTTAATTGTCCCGTCAATTGTTTTATGAGACTTGCGTCACCAGACAGCCGTCCTTTATGGTCTGTGTCGCATTGCTCAGTAAACATATTACGCCTTCAACATGCATGAAGTTGTAAATCACCCAGGTAGTTCAATTCAAGGATTCGTATGATGCCGACTTAGTAATAAAAAGTTTAGGCCAGTTTTTCATTATCGTTTTGTCTTGGGTTCACGGATCGTGACCAATCATAGCCAATACCAGTACAAGGAAAATATAGTAGTATATCATGGTAGTAGAAAGAAAACAGTCACATACACATTACTCTCTGCTAATATCTTTACAACGATATTTTGTCCGCTTTAGGTTCTTATATTTGTTTCGGTTAAACAAGACCAGAAAGCATGATATATATGTCTTAGGAATTGCTGAGACAAATATATATACAAGCTTGTATTTTAAAACTTTTAAATTAGCAAACAAGAAAGCTAAGAATCCGCGTATTATGATCAATCAATCTGTCAACATTAGCTTGTAAATGTCAACATTGAAGTTGCAATTTTAATATTATAAAGCACACAGCAATACAAGCGCCATATTTGCTTCAAAACACAAATACAAATATGGTCTGAAAAGAGGGTGCGAAATTGGAGAACACCCCACGACCTATGCAACCAAAGATCCAATCCATGTTGGACAAGTCAGTGTAAAAGTAAAGACAGGATCAGTAAAACAGGGACGTCAGGCGTCGTTATGAGAGAAAAAGAGGGAAGATCGAGCTAAAAAAAAAGTAGAAAAAGAAACAAAAGCCGACTTCTACCCTCCCCCTACTCCCTTTGGTAGCAGAAAACCCTCTCTGTCTTTTTTCTCCCTTGCTTCAAGTTGATGGAACTCGGGATGACGTAGCCTTCTCAAGATGTCCAACTAGGCGTGAAAATTGCGGAGCTAGCAACACGACGGGAAGTCGAAGGTCGCTCGACTGATGATCCTGTCCTCAAGAATACCCTACACACCACCCCCTCCTCATATTCTTTCACCATCCCTAATATCACCCCTCTCCCTCTGTCCTCAGTCCCTTCATAATTGATCATCCCTTTGTCCGCGAATAACAAGAGCTTTGTTTACCTTTAGCTGTTTTGATTATTGCTATTAATAATATTCATGTTTGGTGTCTTTATGAAATGTATCAATAAACCTATTTATCTGTAAATTTAAAGATAATTAAAAGGTTAGCTCTCTCTATTTCTCTATAGTTGTTAGAAATGAAGAAATTTAATAGGGGCCACGAGGCTGATTCAAAACCAAGGCTGGTGAGTTTTGAGTTTGAAATTTGTTTACATCTGTTAGAAGTTTCTCAGTTCTGCATACTTGTTTGCGAAACTAGAGAGAATTGGATAATATCCCTCTGTTTATACGAGTGTTTGTTGACGTCTTTGCTTTATTAAATCTTTGCTGACATTTCCCTTGCAATGCCTTTTTGGGGAATATATCCAAGATGTGAATTACGGTAATATGAACTGCTATGTTCCTATGAGACTATTCCGATTTGCTTACGAGAGTAAGCAAATAAAGATGATTATTAATTTAACTATTCTCTGAATAACGGATTATCTGGTATTAAATTTAACTATTCAAGCTACTCGTTCCTTATGTAGTTACTGTGCAGTTCCGAGTTCTGTAGACCTCTGAGAGAGGTCTTGGCTAGCGCGCGGGGTGAGGTGGGAAGTGCACAAGCAATCAGCAAGAACTCGCGCTTTTACTACCTTCCTCGCATTGGCTATTAAAAGGATCTTCCCACCCATCATCACGCTACGACTCCTCTCTCGCGGCTACAGAACTCAGAACTAGGCTGTACTTATACACATAACATATTTGATTATCCAAGTATTTGAATCACTGTTGTGTGATCCGATCCTATAACAAAGTATTCGATTAAAAATAACCGAGCGGCAGTAGATCAGTGGTGTAACGTTGGCTTCGCATTCGGGAGGGCCTGGTTAAATCCCAGCGGCCGACTATCCCGACTAAGGTTTTCCCTTTTTTACCTGTCACAACAGGCAAATGCCGGGATGATATCTTCAAACTAGGTCTAAGCCTGCTCTATCGCGCCCTGAGCACTAGATGCCTATAGTGTTGCCCACGAGGCAAGACGAGACAGAGAAATTGCTATAGAAACGAGACGAGACAGAGGTCTCGTAATGTAAAATATACATCTTTTCGAGAAGAGACACTCTCCGGACAAGTTGAGACGAGAGAGGCTAAATTTCGTCTCGTGGGCCACACTAGATGCCTAAAGGCCATAACATAAATTCAATTAAAAAATTCGATAAAACCAACTATATAGGAGGTAACATCACTACAGCTTAACCCGGATTGATGTGTGGAACCTCTTATCTCTATCAAGTCAACATATTTGGATATTTAATTAATCAATGTGGATATTCATACTCATTATCAGGTAGTCCTTGTCGTCAAGTTGCCATTCAAAAAGGTGAACATTTCATCTACACCAAAGGTTGAAATGACGTCATTTCTTTCTTCTTCAAAAATTCATGCAGTTAAGCTGAAAGTGGATAAAACCAGTTACAACCGTTTTCTAGTTGAAGGAATGCTTACTGAAATAAACTAGGAGTAATGTTCAGCTATTTCGTAATATGCAAACCGTAAAAACAGTTAAGGTTCATCGGTTAGAAATGTTTACATGCAGTACGTAATAAGTGGCAATTTTTCTGTTTTTTATTAAGCACACAAGAGCCCTTTCATTTCTATTGTAAGGAATATTTTAAGTGATCATAACTTACTTGTAGGACTACTAGAAATTTTCGCTTCATTTTCATTATAAAATAAACATTACGGTAATATACTCTTGTACTTTTAACTGGTGTCCAGTTTGCCACTATTTACGTAGGAAGCGCTTAAATTGTAACTACAGTAAAGAAACGAAAATGCTTCTTGCACATTTGTTGCACACGTCTTGTTCAAAAATTGTCTAAGTTATGTTTACAAAAATTGTACAGGAGGTGTATACATGAAGTGGCAGACATTTATTAACGTCAACTGGTGTAACTTTGGACACTGAAAATTTAATTTCAACTGTGATATTTTGTTATGTATCATATATATTTTTTTATCTCTTATACCATTTGCATGTACTTTATAAACATGTTAATGGTATTTCTGAATCCATGTGGGAAATACAAGACTTTAAATTCTTTATAAATATACCCAAAGTTGCCTCGGAAAATGGGGTAATTTGGACAAAATGTCCTATGAACTTATTTGTTTTAATTACATCTAGTGTCACGTGCCGTACACATATCTTTTTCACAAAAATCATATTTTAAAAGTTTGGCTACTAACTGCAAGTTTAAATTGTATTAAAAAAGGAAAGATGGCAGCACTATATCTCCGTATAATGTATTGTTATCGTTGCACGAAATTTCAATGCTGCTCCTACAAATTCAAGCCTAGAGAGTTCAAACTTTCAAGGAAGAAACTTTATAACCAATTCAAGAATTCAATCTATGCCTATTTCTTATTTTCATTTTGCTTCATTGTTGGAAACGTTTGATTGTTGCTGTGAATATCGAAACCTATAACAATGAAGCTCTTTCAGCAACGAAGAAAAAAGAAACTTAATAATCGGCATTAATCGAACTCTTTAAATGGTTATGAATTTTCTTCCCTGAAAGTTGGAACTCTCTAGGCTTGAATTTGTAGGAGCAGCATTGAAATCTCGTGCAACGATAAAAATACATTAGATATATACGGAGATAATGCTGCCATCTTTTGTTGGAGATCTTTGCTTTACATTAACCTTAATGTTGCAGCTAACGTGAAGCAACCGAATAAACCAAACACGTCTTCAAATTCATAAAATAAAAAAAGACAAACAAACGTAATTAGTTACATTGGGGATGAAAGAGAATTTCAATACAAATTGAGCATGTTCCCCGTGAGGAATATTCGGCGGACCTCCGGTGGCCCTCTTTTATGGTTGGTGAGCCACCGGCGGCCCGCCGAATTTTCCTCATGTGGTTGGTTCTCTTTCGCAGTTGAAATGGGAGATAAATGAACAATGTAGATGTAAATAAACAGATTGCATTTACATTTTAACCAAAGTACAGAGAAATATACAAGTACTGTGAATCATTGGAGAATAAATTCATCAAAAGGTCTCTAATGAAATGATGATACAAAAACCAAACAATTTGTAACAAGGCCTGCCTTCAGCATTTTCCATTAAAACAAAAATTATGTATCAGTCTTCCTGTTTTCGCATCACAGACTCACACGGTATTCTGATATTGAAAACCATTTTTGACTTTCAAAAATTCACCTTAAGCAATATATTTTTATTATTATTTTGCAGTTTGTAACCATGTAAGTAAATAAATATCACTATTCAGTGAACTTGATACCTGCTTTGGCAAAAAATCTATGTCTTGTATTAATCACGCAATAATCAGGAAAACTTGTAAAATCTTCTGATGAGACAGTTCCTCCGAAGTTACCCCAGTTGTCTATATATCTTTCTGAATAAAATTTTTTCTACATTCTTGTACACCTCTTTTTTTTTCACGGTCCCTTCTGGTACGTTTCTGGTATACATAAAATTAGGTTTACTCACTTTTGCATCGAAAATTTTAAATTCATAGCGAAAAAATCCGTGACGAGTGATCTGTAGCTTGCTTCATTTGTACCCCAACTCCGGCAAACTCTTGTACATCTATCTTGGATTTGAATTTATTTATGAAAGCTTACATCGATCCGGGATAGAGAAGATATAGATCAGGGTATACATTAAGGTACTATCTCGGCATTCGTCTGTTGAAACTGAGGGAAAACTTCAGTCAGGATGATCGGCCCATAGGAGTTTGAACCTACCCATTACTGATTCTAAGTTCGTGACGTTAGCGCCTAAGTCACGGGGCAGATTCTCTTGTTTTGGAAACCTGAACAGTTTTAGTAATGCAGTTTAAGATACACAAAGACCACTTGTTTACATCTAAGCACATTTTAAAGTGCAGAGGAGAATCCAAAAGTTTACTATTTTTGTGTGTGTAAGGATCTACAGTCAACGGCAAAAATTCTTTTGAAAATAATTTTGAAGTTGATGGACCGAGTTATGTTCTCCTTTCCGCAACTTGTGCTCTCTTTAATTTACTGAAAACTGTACTCATATCTGTCACCCCCATTCCAATGTTATAGGCAGGCACATATCCAAAAACTGGTTTGGGAGGGGGTCCAGGAGCTCTCGGGGAGGGGATCCAAAGTGTATCTGAACATGAAATGTATATCAATTATATATAATTACACCTAAAATTATACTAAATTTGTCCCCAAAAATCCTAATTTTGAATTAAATTACTAAACAGTTTATTAGTGAACAATTTTGTTAAATTCCGTTAATTTTTCCTTCAAACAGTAAGTAATCAACAATAGAAATCTTAGATTGCTAAAATATTATGTAACTAAAAATATAAAAAATATAAAAAGTAATACTAAAATAGATATTATAAATTTATTTAAAGAATCTACACTGAGTATTTACATGTCGCGTTCTTTCTGTGCGTACAAAATGAATTGGAGAGACATATCTTTATATAGTATTTTCTCAAGTACTAGACAGTTGTTCTTTGTCGTTGCTTTTTCAGGTCTGTCTATTATTAACGTAAGGTCAAATTGTGAATAATATTGTCATAAAAATACGATAACTTTCAATGTTAATTTCAATTTCAATTTATATAGGATAAATATATTTTTAAAGATCAACTTATTAAAACATGAACTGGTCAATAAAATACTTCGTTGATATTTATAATTTACGATATAAAATAAATTAAAATAAATAGTGATTTACAATATTAAATCAAAATTATATTATTTCATTAACTTTTCTTGAATTCTTCTTTACCTCAATAACTTATAATTCTTTTAACCTACTAACGAAATATACAATGATTTTTAGAAATATACAATAAACACTAAATAATGTTTATAATGAATTTAATTAAATTTCCATTAAAATTGTACATTCATGATTTTTGAATTCTGAATACATTTTTATTTTATATCAGCCATAAAACCATCTGGTTAGACTAGCATAGTGAAACAATGAGATGTATCAAGCATCAGTCTACTGTTATCATTATTAAATTATAATGAAATAATTGGGTAAAAAATTTTAATACTTGAATTCACCAATTATATTGACAAGCCTGTAAAATTTAGTTTACTTGTGTTGAAATTTTATCATATAGTTTGTAAGGCAAAATTTGTGTAATAATTATCATTCATCATATTTCTTTTTCAACTAATTGTGTGTTACTTATAAAATAATATGTTGTTATAATTTTGTGCTACAATTTTGCATGCAATATATGTCTTTTGTGAAGCATGTATTTCAGCTTTAGAATACAACAAACAACACGCAGGAATTAGTCAGGTGTATAATGTGACCGGTGTAGCGGATACAGGATCCTTCATTCTGTCACGTGACATCCGTAGCCACTTACGTTAATTCAAAGAAACATTCAGTGGATCTTATAAAATGTTCAATGATAATGTTGACATAAAATGTTAAAAGTGAAATGCATAAGGAAATTCTTTTTGTCATAATAACGTCAATGATTATGTTATAGTTTTTAGGAACTAAAAGAAAGAGAGAAAAGCAAGGAGAGCAAGTAATATTTTAAAACAAAATGTAAGTAGATATTTTAAAAAATAATTATAATAATCAAAATTAAAGTTATTTAAAATTTCAAAATTAATTTTACATTATTTTATAAAGGGCATGGTAATTTTAGAAAATATTAAAATTCAGAAGATAAATAGTAAGTTTTATCGTGCTTTTCATATCGAGTTCTACAAATACGTCCGTAAAACACTTTGTACTATCAAACCAATAGCTACAAATTAATAAAATTAAATTTCAAACTGCTGTATTCAAAACTTTTGTAAAGTCACATAGTTATATCAACTCAATTAAATTTCTAGAAAGAGTTACTAACATATTCAAAATTAAAATACACGCTACTAAAATGTACCAATTCACAGTCAAAAAAAGTAACAAACTATTTCCAATTCTCAGTATGTACTAAATACTGAATCAAATCAATGTTAATAAATCAATACCTCTCATAAAGAAATTTAGATCCTGTTTGAACAATATTTATTATTGTACAATGTGAAAAATATTTGTGGATATTTCGAATTGAATTGAAATGTAAAGATGGCCATCAAACATCTTTGGTTTCAGACCATCTAAATATTTCGAAATTATAAATGTACTTCGACTCTGAAATAAAAAGTAAATATACTAAAATTGTATATACTCACACTATATTTTTGCAAAAAGTTTTAAAAATATTTGCACACAAAATATTTCCATAGTTAGTGAGTAACTATTATTACATAATGTGCATATTTATTAGATAATACAAGGTTATCTAATTGGTTATACAAGAATCTGAAATAACATATATTAAAGAAAATAAATAATTAAATTAATGTATATAGATAAATATACTGCACACTACAATATTTAGATATCTGTGAGACACGATCTTAAATAACAATCGAATTAATTTTGTGACCTAATAATAAACATTATGAATTAAAATTAATGTACAAATATTTCAAGTTGTTTATTTACTGATTAGTTTCAATTCATCAAATGTCACGTGACAGAATATGTATATATGTATAGGATCCACATCCGCTCTAGACTATTTATACTGGTCGCTTCATATATCTCTCTATCCTAGCGGGGTCCGGTGTTGACGAAGGTCAGTTCTTAGCTTGTTATTCACACCGCTTTGATCACTATCACACGGAAGAACTACAGTCTATTTACTATATAGCTCCTTTGCTACTCTCACAGAAATTAATCATTAGAAATAAATTAATTTTTCTTTACAAAATATTTTATTCCGATTATATTTCCTGAAACAATTGAAAAAATATATTCATGTTGGTATTAAATTATATCTTCTTCGTTTACTTAGACAAGGAGGTCGTTTATATTCCATAAATTTGTTTCTTGTTATCAGAAATACTAAAAAACGTAAAAAGTGTACAGAAAAACCTCAACACTTTGTTCTTTCAGCAAGCAAGCATTAATTTGTTGGTATGGTGAGAATGGATTTAACTTCATAAATAATAAAATAACGATATAATAGAAATATTTTATGATGTACTTTATTTGTATATGCAACTTACATACTTGCTGGAAGAAAAGCGATGAGATTACAAATTAAGAACAAATATTTACACTATTTTGCAAATACGTAGTCGTAGATTATTAGATTTGATATAGATAATTGTAGCTGAAAGGAACCACAATATTATGGTGTTAAGATTTATGATTCAGAAAGAGTTACTAAAGCTGCATACCTACATTTTACAGTACAGGCTGGAAATAACAGAACAGGTTTAATTTATACTCGTAAGTGCGTATGGTTCTCAACTTCGTATGATCTTAGTCTAATATTGAAAAAAGGTGCACAATCAAACTTATGAACGAGATAATTCCTTGAAGCATTTATAGTCTTACTATTAATAAATTATGTCAAGATTTTGTCTCTTCATATTAATTGCTTTACAAGCATGGATCTTAAATTATTTGATTTGATTTTTTTCAGTGACTTGTCTTTCAAATTGTGTAAGATAAAATTAATTTCAGAGAGTTACAAAAATTCTTCTTTATAGTAATATTTCATTAGATCAGTATCTTGGAAATCAATCTCACCTTCCTTAAGTTGTTATTTGTTAGGAAAATAAATCTCTCATCATGTAAGGTATATTTATATCTCTTTCCGATTCTCGTAGAGATTGAAATGGACGCGAAAGATTAAACAATTGCTAAGCAAATTTCAAACACATTACTTGTTAAGGATATCACAAAACTGCTAACGTAATTTGTCGGAAGCTTTTAATGATATTATAGCTGAATTATCTTAGGAGAATAGTCTTAACTATAATTTTAGTTAAATTAATATTAATCAGTAATAAATCATGAAGTTAACATTGGTATTTTCTCTCTCAGAGATATCATTTGATAAATGTTTTAGAAGGCCTATTGAAATTGCAATACACATTTAATTATAGCTGACACTTATTTATAACCAATTATATTTAAAAACATTATGTTAGATATATTTTCTATAATGCATTTAATACTCATTCCGAGTATATTTCATAGGTCTAATATGATATTATTGTTGAGTTTCTTCTGTTTATTTGGATTCAAAATTATATGGCGTAGTTGTAAAGTCAAAGTCTTAAGGTTGAGTCAAGTTCTGACTATTCAAACTTGAATCATAATAGCTTCACTGTAAGAAGAAAATTAATGCTTATATAATTATACCTTTGTGCTCTGGATATGAAAACAAAATGAATATCGAATAATAACATTAATTGGTTTTTCAATACAAAACAATATAGTTTTTACGAAACAGAAAGATATTAATGGTATTGAGATATTCTTCAATCACATCTGAATATAAATATTTCCAGCCTTTTACTATTAATTGTAGGGGATGTAGTTACAAGAAATATTTTTCTGAATCCTAACTAAATATGAGATATCATACTGTGTTATCAATTTTAACATTTTGAATCTCAACACAATAATAAACTAAAGCTTTGATTAGAAGAATGTTTAAAAGTTATCTAACTTTTACGAAAACAATTAAACAAGGTAATTTTCATCAATGATACTCTGATTATAAGCTCACTTTTTGCGTAAAAGGATGTAAGAACAGACTAACTTTTAACTGGGTTAACATTTTCACTTGAAAAAGATAGTCCAAGCATGTTACATGAACAAAATAATGTTCTTGAATTACACGAACTGTTCCTCCTCGTAACAATTGAAAAAGCAATGTAGACCCATGTGAGAGTAGATACATTTTATAGTTCGTTTCTTATTGCTTTATTCAACACAAATTACATTTACATGCCACACACAATATGCGAGTAACAGTTTAGATACAGCTTTCCTAAAAGTATCCCAATACAATATGGATATTTACTATTTCTTATTTCAAAATATATAAATACGTAAAATTTATTTTTCTACATAAAGCAAACGTATTTTAGGGATGACAGACATTTAATTGCGTTGTCGATTAATAGTCAATGTGATCACCGCCTTGTACTGGCTGTTGACAACAAATTGATAACACAGTAGATGTTTGGTTAACACCACTGAGTGGTTCTTGAATATACTGTAGACTAAAGTATAGTAGATGAGAAATGAAATATTTTAATCAGGCTGTAGTAGTTTTTTTTAAATATAAAAATTACGTATCCCTCCACCCTTCCCCATTATAAAAAAAATCTCGAGAAAGTCAGTGACCCTAACTGTGGTTTTGCTGTGTTGGTCATTCATCCCAGGTCACAGCGGTGTGAACCAGCTAGGGGGGGTGTTCGTCAGCGGCCGACCCTTGCCGGATTCAACACGACAGAAAATAGTTGAATTGGCTCACTCTGGTGCAAGACCCTGTGATATTTCCCGCATTCTTCAGGTTTCCAATGGCTGTGTTTCCAAAATACTAGGCAGGTAAGGTTATTATTGGCTTTTTAATATAATCAACAATCGCACGTCTTTCGAAACAAAGAAATATTAGAAAAATAATAGTTTTACTTTCTTTCTTGTTTTTGTTTTTTCCTTATGTTGTAGCTTTATTGACTTTCTTATGGTTGTAGATGCGCCCTGACTTGTACCAAATATTGTAGGAGAGCTTTAGTGCAAGTTGGTGTTTAAAGATTTCTTGTTTGTTAAGTAAAGAAGTAGTTCCTTCTTTCTGTGGTAAATTGTACGGTTGAGATTTTTTATCATCGACATGTTGCTTACGTATAATTTAATTTTGTAACAGTCTTGCACTTTTATACATTTAATTGTAGGTATTCCAAAATAAACATAGCTGGCAACGATGACCAATAGACCTACATATAAAAAATGTTCTTAACAGATTTCTTATCGGAACAGTTTTTGAATAAAGTAATTACAATCTAAAAAAACTATTTATATATAAAAAATAATATCAGATATAGGCTACTAGAAAATAATATAAATATGTAAAGTCACATAATGAGCTTTAAGATTTCAAAATAAGTTTTCTGTTCATCTTATTCACCGACCTTCCGAACATAACACTGGTTTTGCACAAACCACCAATCACGTATTAATGCTCCATTACAGAAAGGAACTCGAGTAATTCCCAACACACATTTAGAAAATTGGGGGAAAACTCTTTATCAGAATAACCAAGAAACAAAAACAATAACCTAACGAAATTCTTCTTCTTGTATTCTATACTTATGTGAGGATATAAGTTCGTCAGTATATAAATAAAATAATTTTGCGTACATAAAATGTCAAAATAGTGTGTTCAGAAAAATGTGAAAAGGATACATTTCTGCAATAACACGTCCATATATACAAGGTAAAGTGAACGTATATTTTATCTGAATTTCTGAAGTTAATTTTTATTTATTTCATGTTCAGGAACTCGTGTCTAGTAAATCTAATATTCATTTTGCATTGTTAAAGGCAGGAATGCCATAATAATCACTTATAAATAAGAGAAAGCGCGACATAATAAACTTAATTTTAACTCAATAATTAGTGCTTATATATCTATGTATTAATATATATGTTCCTCGTTCTTACAATAAATTATAATATAATTTTGTTACTGAGTACATGTGGTCTAAAGCCAGCGGAACGGCTCGGAAAAGATAGCTCAGCTTCAAACTTTATTCATGCCGGCTATCTTGATTCATATGTTTGTTTGTTTTACTCATTACAACCAGGTAAATATCAGAATTGTAGATTTAACTAATTCCAGCGCCGTTATCTTAGCCGATAAATAGAGTAAAATTTAAACCCATAATAGAGTTGGCGTCTAAGTTTCTGATAAGCACTGAATTTAAAACTTTTGGTAGAGTTTTGTAGGTTGCTTCTAATACGAGACTTCAGTAGAGAAACAAAATTCTTTGTTTCCAATTTTGAGAATTTATTATCCGTTAGTAAAGTATCCGGTTCCTTATTACTTAAGTTTTGTTCTTCAATTATAGACTTAAAAAGTATGAAATCGTGACCGGTATCTGTAAAAAAAAATTTTTTTGTTATTGAGAGTTTTCCGTATTCGCTTTGTAAAGAACATGTTAATACCGTTAACTGAACTAAAAATAAAAAAAACACACACACATTTAAACCATACCCTGGATTTAATTTAGAGGGTTTACCGAAAAATATCTCTAATTACTTTTTATTTCTTTTATAAAAACAATACATTTTTTATAATAATACGTCTTCCTAGTCGGACGGAGTATTTAAGCTAACAACATATTTTCACTATAAAAAAGGAGCTCTGGGGCTGCAATGTAGGCATATTCAAGTGTGGGACAGTAATTAATGTGTCGAAAATAGGTTACTGCGCAAGGCTTTTATTTAAAAAAATCGACACTTTGGAAAGCTTTTTCAATATTTTGTATTTTTAAATAATTTATCGACATTTCATAAAAATGGAAAGCTTTTTATATCTTTGTCTTTAAATATAGAGTCTTCTTTGTGTTTTCTTTTGGATTTTAGACGTATTTTGTAGATATTTTGAGTAGTATTATGTATTTCCTCTTTTCATAAGATAATGGCGCATGCCAATATACTGTAGTTATAAATATATTTGTATAATACTGACCACATACATAATTTTAAACGTTTTTAAAGTAAGTGAATGAATTTTGAAATATTAGTGAGGAAGTAGAATTATAAATCCATTTAGTTTGAAATGAACTTGCAATCTGCATGTTTGGAAGGTAGTTATAATTTTTGAATTTTCTATGTGTATTTATAATAAGATGTCTTTCAAAATTATTTTCATTGCAAATATGGACATATAATTTACAAGTAGAACGAAATAGTAAAGTAAATTAATATTACTGTTTTCTTCACAAGTTGGGCATATTTAAGAGGTCTCAGTTTTTCTGTGAAAGTACATATGACTTTGAAAGAGTTAATATTTTCACACAATAAATTGAGTATATAAGGAATTAGGGAATAGGACTCCAATTATATTTTAGGAATAGGACTCCAATTCTTACTTTATGATCCTCTCGAATTCAAAACAATTTGGAGTCCTACATACTTAACAAAGGTTTATGTAATAATCAGTTTACGAACTCTTGCAGTGCATATAAAATATTAGCAGCTACTGTAGTTATAATTTCCTTTATTATATCTGTACCGCGGAGGTAAACTGTACTGCCACTTTCTTCCCATACGCGACCTCAGTATATAGTTTTGTACTTTTGAGCGTGCTTTCTCTGGAGCTATGCACAACAATGTCATTGTTTTAAACTTTATTTTGTATGGACCTGTCCAGTAACTATCTGACTTCGGCCCGTTACGATTAGGCCCTTCTAAAGCTAGTTAAATTCCACAAACATTTATCCCTGGCGGCATTCGAACCCGCGACCTACCAGTCGCTAACCTGACGCCTTAGGGTCAGTTCTACAATCGACCGCTAAACTTCAAGTCAGCGCTACGTTGAGGCCAACTCTCATTTTGCGTACTCTCATTGGCTAAAATCAGACTTGGCCTCAACTTAGCGCTGACTAGAAGTTTAGCGGTCGATTGTAGAACTGACCCTTAGACAACACGGCTACCTGGTCGGGTATTTGTCTTTGTTTGTGTTGTAGAAGAATTGGCAATTGATAACACAAGACTATGTCCCGATAAATATGAAAGAGGGTGGTGTTCAAATCAACAAATGTATGAACTGATCACGAGTTGTGCGAAAAGTGACATAATGTAATTTACCTCCGCGATATATGTTCTACTTACATCGGTACATATCCTAGCAATTTATGCATATCACTAACAACTATCAGAAAGGTTTGCTACCTTATAAATATTGAATCTACCAGTGTTTCCACATGAACTAAAGAAAGGATAGTTAATAAATGTAATAATATTAAAGGTAATCCAAGTGTTCTTGCGTTCTCTACTTCTGAAATATGTTACATTTTTCATGAAAAAAGTTAATACTCGTTTCTATTCACTGAAATTATTTACATGCACTGGATTTACTTATTGAATAATTGAAAAGGATATAAAGTTTACGAAGATAATATTTTATGAATAATATCAAGGTTTATATTCATTTTTAATATCTGTTTAGATCTTTTAATTAAATCCAATACAATGGCTGTAGATTTGTAAGAAATATTGAAACAGAGAGATTAGTATGCCAAAAAAAGTCGTCAAAGTAAAACAAAATGGTATTTTTCTTGAAAACAATACATTTTGCTTTAACTTATTTTTATATTTTAAGATTTTGTTCAAAAGTTACGGAATCTGTCGCCATGTAAATTTTTTGGTTTCAAATAATTAAAATGTGAAGGATATAGCTTACAAAATCATTACAAATACATGTCATATCTCTTTTTATAAATCTTCTGAGCAGATGAGAGTAGCCTACTAAAAAGTTAGCTACAACTGTAAAACAGTTTTTGTTAATATAATCTTACGTGTTCCATTCTTGTTGAAGTAGGTTATTTGTAATATGTAGTTTGTTTCAAACATGATTACATGGAAACCAATTCAATCCTCATTTAACTGTAAAGATATTATGAAACTTCTGTTTTCTCATTTGAAAATAAGATAGTGTGTGTTGTTAGGGAACAGATCGTAATAATAATTACTTGCAGTGCTCGAAGTGCGAGGGGACACGGGGAGCTTACCTTTTTCATTTTGGATTTGGCGTACTCCTACCTTTTTAATAATGGCAGCTCATTGCCTTTACTTTCAATAGTCAATCGCCGCCACTAGATCAAAGCGTTCCCTTATCTTTTCTAACCCACTTCGAGTACTGGTTAATTGTAAATAGAATAATGAATTGGTAATTACTGCTCATTTGCATTTCTGTTTAATCGTTATTTTTATTCGTGTCATATTACCATGTAGGTACTACGAGACGGGCTCGATACGTCCCCGCGCGATAGGGGGATCGAAACCGCGAGTAGCAACTGCTGAAGTCGTCTCCAAAATAGCGCAGTACAAAAGAGAGTGCCCTTCCATCTTCGCCTGGGAAATAAGAGATAGGTTATTGCAAGAAGCTGTCTGCACCAACGACAATATACCTAGTGTAAGTACCGTTTTATTTTGACTATTTACCAGTAGTAATATAGTAACTTAGTGTGTATGCTTAAAGATGTCATTTTCTTCTGCCATGAAGAAATTTCTTATTTACCACCACCGTTACAAGTAACCAATAAATGTTATCTTCCTATCAGAGCAAGTAAGTAGTGAAACGCTACCAGAAGGGGAAGAAAAGAGTGTGAGAAAAATAGCTGGAAGCACTGAGTAGTATCTCAGAACTACGTACAAGATCACCTTACATTTTAAGCAAACGATCAGGGGAATCAAATGACACTTCTTATATTAAATTACTATCTGATTTGCCCGCCCGTTGGTATGGGGTGTATAAAGTTCCGCCCCCATAACCCACGGGAGGCTGAACACGCTAAACCTCCCCCGGGGGGCTGCCCCCTCATTTTTGAACGGCCATTTTGAATCCAAGATGGTGACTGATATGATACATTCTCAAACAAGTGCAATATCTGATCGTGTGAAAAAAATAATTCCAATCGGTCAAACCATTTTGGCGTGATTCAATCACAAACACATCACTTTCAATTTTATATATACAGATTACCTAGAAAAACAATAATAAGCACGTTGATTGGCAACTTTTTCTAATATTGAATTTTTCCAGGCTTTTCCCTTCTTCTCGGACTGCTCTCTAAGGCACATTATATAAAGCTTCTTATAAAATTTGTTAAGAATCGAACATTTATCTCACGTCCCATTGCATCACATGAGAAAACAACTTTAAACTTTCGTCAGACTAACTTCACTAACTACGGATTGTGATGTCCAGTAGGTTTTGTTACAGTTGTTTACAAGGAACGTCTGCGGCCAATTATATGTAGTTACTGTAAAAGAAATAAACACTTGTGTAAAACTGAAACCGTTAGTTACACAGCCACAAAATGTATGTAGTAGTGTAGAGTAGGAATAAAAATCTTGTATACAATTGCAACTGATAATAGCGTCAGTATCAGCTGTTGTGCTAGGCCTCGTTTTCATTTAGGCCCCGCGTACTTTACTTCCGAATTTGGCTGAGTACACAAGAGAAACACAATTTGACTGTCACGCCCGGCCCGCGGATTTGAACTTTAACGTATGTGTCACATCTATCAAGAAGAACAGAGAATAAAAATGCATGCGTGCATTCACGCTGGTGACTTGGCAAGAAAGGTTAGTTGAGGAGCTTACAAAAACAATGAGGTTACATATAGTATTTATAATTTTAGATTAACGAGATACAGCGAGAAGATTGCAAGAAGCAATGTGTTAGAAAAGCAGTAGTGTTAGAAAAGCCAGTTATTGTCATTTCCGTCGAAACAAACTTTGAAAACTCATTACGAATTTCTTAAGAGACCTCAGAGCCTACGTTGCTTGTGTGTGTGTGTGTGTGTGTAAGGGGAAGACTTTTCATATTTTTAAAACTACTGGACAAATGACAAGCAATAATGAAATTTTGGAAAAAGGCCCCAAAAGTTCTTGTGAATGTGTATCAAATGAACTACTTGTACTGAGATTTTGACATTGTTTATTTTAGCTGAGACATTAGAATAGCTATAATTGATGACGTCATACGCCTACGCCATTACGGGTATTCTAATTATGGACGTATATTTAAAAATATAAAAACTCTCTTACATACATACAGCGTAGGTTCTGAGACCTCTTAAAGTTATTTCAATCCTCCGATTTGCTTTGTAGAGCCAAAGGAACCTACTCAGCGGTTAGTTGCTTGGGATACCGCACTAAGTGAGAATGGTATAATGTTTTCTCTCACGAAAGAGAAGAGACATGTGTTGTTTTTATAAATGCATTTATGGCATTTTTTCTCTTGTATGGAGTAGTATATGTACTTGTACTTTATTTACGAAAGATGTTCAGTATATTAAACAAAGCAACGTGTAATATAAACTGTATCCGTCTATAAAACTGTTATAATTCGAGGCGTAACTGTTAAGCTTTATGTCGGGAAGCTCCAACTTTTCTTGTCAGCAGGTCGGATTGAGGTCAAATTCTAAGCAAGAAGAGGGCTAGGGCCGCAGTAAAAGGGATCAACTCAAAAATGTTATAGTAATTCTGTGGTACGTTGCATGAATCCCATAACTTTCATTGAAACTGGTGGCAGAGCGGTCTGCGGCGGTAGGCCATCGGCTCGAAGGTTCCAGGGTCGAGTCCCGGCAGGGACATGGGTGTAGATTTTAACAGCTAAAGGCGAATCGTGACGGGCCGAAGTCCAAAGTTACTACTTTTTTTTTTTTTAGTAGACTGGCCCATATAAAAAATAAAGTTTACCAAAGTTTTATCAAGGGTTTCTGTATGGACGTCATGTTTTTTGTCTGCTTTCTTCTCTCTGTTTCTCGGACGTTGTTGCTTACACAAATACCACGATTCGGGTGACGTACGACATGTTTGAGATTACATTCGTGACCTTATCTCATTTTCTTTTTCTTTTCCTTTTTCAATTTGGAGGGTTATGGGATGCATGAGCGATGCCACAGAATGTTAATATTTTAACCTTTTTGCAAGTTGTATTTGTAATTTTGGATTTTTTTTCGGGGCGTCGGGTTCAGTCAAAATCGCTACGCGGGCCGTTGGTTGGAGACCAATATGGTTGGTTTATGTCTAACATTTGGGTTGTTTATGTTAGACATAAGTTTAATTTTATTATATAATGAAAAGAAACTTATCTTTAACATAAACAACCCTGTTTAAGGTTTGGATAACTGGACCAACCTTTATATACGGTAGAATGAAGAATTTATTTCGTGTACAAGTTCGCAGCTGAGAATAAATTACATTCATTAAATAAGGAATAAGTTTGTTTCACTATTTCGAATGTAAACTAACAGAACTTAGCCTTAACCTGGAATCAGAAATATGACAATCAATCATAACCCTTCTCCACTTCTACTGCTATTATTCCACTCGACCCATATTTTCATTTTGTCATTCAACAAGTGGGAAATGAGTAAAAAATAGAAAAAAACTAAGTTAATGTAAACAAACATAATGAGAAAGTCAGTTTTCCTTGAAATAAGTAAACAAGTTCATGCAAAAGGTCATAGTGGGAGCGTCCGCTTTTCCTGAACACACTAAAATCAAAAGAGTGGATTCCGCTCAAATCGAGCGGGAAGAGTGACTGCTCGTTTAGAGCGAATTTTCATCGGAGCAAAGATGAGAAATTTCCGCTCGAAAAAAGAGCGAAAATCTGTGGTAGTCCATTTCAATGGAAACCTAGATATTGTATTTGTATAGATGAATTTCCATCTATTCAGATACAATTTACATCTTGTAAACATGAAAACGACGCAATATAATGTACAAAAGTGCGAAAGGGAGCATTAATTCATCTGTACTAAAAAAAGTACTGTACTTGTGAATGAAAATGAGTAAAATAAAGCTAAACCTGGAGGAGATTTGAACCCGGTACCCTTCGATCAGCTACCCAACGCGTTAACCCCTCAACCAAGGGTCCAACTACGAGAATGCGTCCTCGGAATTGATTCTTTCGTCTCGTCAGGTACTTGATTACAACGCTGAAAGATTTCTTGTACGTACATAGGTCTATCTTACTCCTGACGTTTTTTGGTGTATTTTGCTAACAGAAAAGTTTTAAAGTTCTGTTTTCTCATTTTTAACTATACATAACACTATAAATTCCACAGTATAGCTTAGTCTTTCGATAGCCTTTACTTTTACAAATGGCGAAGACCAATGTTGACTAGTAGCCATGCCCATGATGCATTGCAAATCGCTCTAAAAAAGAGTGGAATTCAAACCGATCTACAAAGATGAGAAAATTCACTCCTAAACGATGAGAAATTGAAGCACCAAATCACTCTAAAAAGATGAGAAATCGCTCTTTCACCTTTGACGACTCAATAGAAAACCGCTCTTTTAAGAGTGAAAAAAATAAATTACATCGAAAAGAGCGAAATTCCATCTAGAAAGAGTACATTTTCCATCCAACGCGATAATGTTTTGTTAGTAACCACTCTTTTTAGATCGAAAATTCCGCTCAAAAAGGAGCAGTCCCGCTTTTCGCTTTAAAAAGAGTGAAAATTCCGCTCTTTTGATTTACTGTGAAGTAAGTAAACCAGTTGATTCAAATGATCATAGTGAGAGCGTCACTTTCTCCTGAGACAAGTAAACAAGTTCATGTCGACGATGGCAGTAAGAGCGTAAGGTTTTCCTGATTGTAGTAAAAGAAGCTAATGCAGACGATCGTATTGTGGGCGTGGGTTTATCCTGAGATCAGTAAACAATTTTATTGAAAAGATCATAGTGAGAACGACAGTTTCTCTTGAGAAAAGTAAGCAAGTTCATGTAAAAGGTCATATAGTGAAAGCGTCAGCCTTTCCTGAAATAGGTAAACAAGTTGATTCAAATGATCGTAGTGAGAGTTTCAGGTTCTCCTGAGAGAAACAAACAAGTTCATGTAGACCTAAACAATTGTAGTGAGAGCGTCAGTTTCTTCTGAGAACAGTAAACTAGTTAATGCAAATGATTATAGTGAGAGTACCAGCTTATTCTCAGACCAATAACAACGAAAATAAATAACAATAAGAATTTCTGCTTAGAATAATAACAACGAACATTAATACTACTATTAGTGCCGCTCAAGTTTTCCAATAAATAATCTTTTTACGTAAGGACCACATTCATATCAATGGCGCACAACATCTGCTAGCTATTTCATATTTACTTTCAATATTTGACATTTCTTAATTTACTTTGATCATCTTCGGCTACTGCTTTTAAGAAATATAATAATTGTATCAGAGACTTAGCGTTATTTTAAATCAATACTTTGTTTACTAATTTGTTTCAAACATCCGGCGATAGTGACTTATAATCTGCTGAAAACGTTGCTACATTCTTCAAAATTACAAAATTTACATCGTATAATTATCTTGATCAAATTCATAGACTATTATTTATCGAAATCATATATCATTAGTGCATATTATTTCAAGTTCGTATCTCCTATCTGAAATATTTTGTCGTATCGAAACAGACATAAGCCACGGAGTTACCATATCTGAACTGAAAGTTTGCCAGTGTAGATGTAATCGTGGGATGTTTTGTTTATTTATTTAATTAGTAATTATATAAAAGAGAGGATACAAAAAGTTGATTCGAAAATCTCCTCAATCATTAGCATGTAAGGCAGTCAGTCCTGTCTCTTTTTTTTTTATTTTGAAAGGCTGAAGGTTAAACGTTATTAAAATGCCATAAATTCCTCTTTTTTTTGTGAAGGTGGGGGGGAGAACATTATTTCATTAAAGATCTTAAATTCCAACATCTTCAAAGGCAGATCCTTACGCGTTGTTTCCCATTCTCTTCTTCCAGAGTGCATTTTTTTAAAAAAAACTTTTACTCTTCTTCAGATATTTTTAGAATTCTCATTTGTTCTTAAAGGAATGGAACGAATTCGGAGGGGAGGGAAAGAAGGAATCTTTGCGTCTCTATAAGGATATTCTCTTTCTAATATGAAAACCTTCAGTACAAGGCTTTCCCTCTCCTATAATATATACATACAGCCTCACTTCTCTTTCTTCCGGAAAAATCTATAGTGTTTTCGTCCCGATAGAAAGAGAGAGAGAGAGAGAGAGAGCGGCGTTTCATCGTTGCTATGGAAATTTGCATGCATCCAATAAGGGGTCCTCGTTTTCCGCCCCCTCCTTCTCAACTATTTTCATCCGTCCTTTGTTATCCTCCTCCGACTTCTCGTTGCTTCCAAGTTTCTGCTTCTTCTTCACCCTTCACATCTTTTGCTAGCTGTTCCTTCTTCTTCTTCACCTCTCTTTTTCCAAAGAGCTTTTTCTCTTATATTACGGTATAGAGATATTACTAGTATTACTTCTACCAGTAGTTTGTTGCAGAAAGCGAAAGATATGTGTATAAGAGAAGGTCGTGCGTATACGTAGGAAAGTATTATAGAAATAGAGTAAAATTGTGTGTGTATGGGGGAGGGGGAGGACACTTTTGACAAACTCTTATGACAGAACGCGAGGAAGAATTCACAAAACAGTGAGACATTTATACTGGATGTATTTGAAGTTCTTTCTCAGTTTATTTGGCTACATTCTTAGAAATTACACACTGTAATTTTCTTTTTCTTAATAGTGATAGCGAAAGAAATATCCGGATTTGATTTTGTTACGAAAATAAAAAATAATTCAAAAATTTTCTTGGACCTTAGAATTAAATAGAATTAATTCCTTTACAGTTGATCAAGTTATTAATATTGCTAACTTTGTAAATCGTATCTTTGTCTTCATTAACTTTTCTTTTTCTCCTCTTTATAATTCTAAAGAATGTCAAAAACTTGTATAAACTTTACTTAGTTTTCACTTTGATCCTAGTTTTGAATGTTGTGTTCGTGAATGTTTCTTCATCTCTTACAGAACTCCCGCGGTCTAAAGTTTAATATTTTGTTACCAGTTAATGTAATAATCTCATGCAACGTTTTCTTCAGTCCAGCTAGTAAATTCCAGGATGGTATATTATTTTTTATAAGAGGAAGACGTGGTCTAGGGCCGTCAAGAATCTGAGGTATGATGTCCCTCAACGAGCACTCGGAGAGGGATTCGGAATATAGCGGACACATTTGTAGTGCAGATATCATCAGGACATTTGTGAGCTGAAACTTACAAAAATCTTGTAAAATCTCTGTGAGGATAGCCAGCTGCACTAAAAACCTACGTGACCCAGCCGCCGTAGCTCAGTGGTAGAGCGTTGGCGTAGATTTCTGGAGTTCGACGGTTCGATCCCAGCTGCCGCCCATCCTGACTGGTTTTTCCAGGATTTCTCCTCAGTCACATCAGGCAAATGCCGGGATGGCACCTTCAACATAGGCCCTGGTCGACACCTTCCCGAATGCTTTCCCCTCCCCTATCCCGGTCTGAGCCGTAGATGCCTGAAGGTCATAAATAAAATTCAAATTTAAACTTACGTGCTTCACCTCTCTGAAGTCGGCAATATGCCCAATAGGTCACGGAGACTGGTCCGGGATTCCATCTTAAAATAGAAGTTGATCCGCGAGGCACACACATGACTGTAAACAAATGGGAGTAACGAGAACACTATCCGGGTATGAATTTAAAGTTACGTTTTCATCACAAGTTACAAGTAAAGACTTTTGCCATACAAAGACGGCAATAATATACTCGGATTCGAATTGTGATACCTCGATGTCACTTTTGATCTGTTGACGCAAAAAAATGGTATGTCATTTTAATTGAGTTAGGTTGTTCCATTTTAAGAACACTCAACGCCAGCACCTCAATAAAAGCAGACAGTATGGAAAAACTGGCTTTAGATTTGACTTCAGTTACATTGATTAATCCATCCACATTCAATCTGTTAAGGCTAGAACTTTCTCTTACGGTATTTCCACACCCACTCCATAACATAAGAAGGAAATCAATTGAAGGAAATTCCTATAGCGTCTAAACAAAAGCAGATAAGAAGGAAATCCCTATAGCGTTTAAACAAAAGCAGGTGAGAAGGAAATTCGTATAGCGTCTAAACAAAAGCAGATAAGAAGGAAATTCCTATAGCGTCTAAACAAAAGCAGATAAGAAGAAAATTCCTATAGCGTCTAAACAAAAGCAGATAAGAAAATTTCTATAGCGTCTAAACAAAAGCAGATAAGAAGGAAATGGCTATAGCGTCTAAACAAAAGCAGATAAGAAGAAAATCGATTGTTGGAAATTCCTATAGCGTCTAAACAAAAGCAGATAAGAAGAAAATCGATTGAAGGAAATTCCTATAGCGTCTAAACAAAAGCAGATAAGAAGGAAATTGCTACACCGTCTAAACAAAAGCAGATAAGAAGGAAATTGATTTGATACTTGAGTTCAACGACCGATCGATTTGCCCAGCCGATGCAGTCCGTCTATAACGCAGTACACGAAAGAACGTAAGAAAGAAACTGGTTTCATGTTTGAATTCGGCGGCCACCATTTACTTGACCGTTTTTAATTTCGTTACATTACAAAATCCTCAGAATATATTTTATACTCTAACTGTACTCACTTCTGTGTGGAATTCGACAATCATATCCCACTCGAACTGTCATTATTGGCTTCACCTTTACTTCCGATACCAGCTCCAATATTCAAATTGTGGCAAGATTCTTTGATATCTTTTTTCGTGTTTTAGTACTTTCTTATCGGGTTCTCGATAAGTTTATATTACTAGCTTATATGTACGGTTTTATCAATATGTTGGTTTCTTCTGTTCAGTTTACATGAAGTATTAAATAATTAAATTACAAAACAGTGAATGGAATGAAAGAATGGAGAGAAAAGAAAAATGGACACGATGGACTATGAATGAATTTCCACCTGCTTGACTTCTCCACGGAAACGAAGTATATCGTTTGAACCATTTTGAAGAGGAAGATGAAGATAATGGGAAGAGAAACCTCACCTCCTCAGAGTGAAAAAGAAACAAAGGCAAAAGTAGGAGGAAAAATATTTATTAATTCTCAATCCAAGTGAGTTTTCCCGCCTTTTTCGTTTTACGTCAACTATTCACATATCAGAACAGGAAAACAGAAATTAACTTTCACGGACCAAAGTTCGTTTCGTCCTTTAACAATTAGTGTTAATTAAATGCTAGTAGTAACTGCAGGATTGTGTGTAGACACTTTTGGGATCTTATTCTGTCCCAAAATTGTCTGCACAGAATCCTGAGTTAACTATTAACATTTTATTAAAAGTAAATGTTCTCATTATTGAAGGATGAAACGAACTTTGATCCGTGAAAGTGAATTTCTGTTTTCCTGTTCTGAAATTTGAATAACTTACGTAAAACGAAAATGGCGGGAAACCCACTTGGATTGAGCCTTAAAGGCTGGTAGACAAAAAGAATAATACAAACAATTGAAAATATCCTAAGTTCAATTTAGCAATTTGATAAATAATCCCGTCATTCATGAATCTCACTGACATTACAACTACTTTTATATGACAAGTTGTTAAGTTTGGAGCCAGATTTGTTGTCCCTGAACGAGGTGAAGTAAACCGATTACCTTTTACCAATTGTCTCCCTGCGGAGGAAGATGATGATCACATTTTAGGGTGGAAACCTACAGTTTTAAGAGTGATTCCGATTACGTTCAATGTGTTCCCCACTGGGAATCAAATCTAGAAGAAAGAAAGGTGTCTTCCTTACAACACAGTAAGCATTACCCCCTATCTATTTAGCACGACCGCCCTTCTCGTATGTACAAACTCACAATGCTATCAATTCCTAAAATTTACGTATATTGATATACAAGAATAGCTCATAAACATGTATTATATTCGACAATTTGAGTTCCGTAAGCTCGCGATTCAACGTAATATACGGGACGGAGAAGATACTCTTATTAAGTACCTACAAATTTGATGTGAATTTAGTTTTCAAAAACGCAAAATAACAGTCATGTTTTTTTCTTTGTTATCAACAGACTTTTAAGTAGAAAATCTTTAGGTAAAAAGCACTGAGTCATAAAACGTTGTCCTCCCCGTTTAGTTTAGAGTTGCAAGCCACAGTGAAGTGAGAGTTGGGATGACGGGAAACAATGTCACAGGCAGGAGGAAAGCACATTATTTCGTCATGCATGCAGTTTATTTCGAGACAATCGAGTGCGAAGGTCAAACGTAAAAATCCACTTGAAAATTGTAGTGCAATGTCAAAAGTAATCAGTTCCAAGCCTTCCCTATTTCGGCAATAGATATAAGATTTTATATGCTTCACAACTGATGAAAAGGTTGACTTCTGTCAAGCATACAACAACGAGGTTAGTAGGGTATATACCCTACTTTTGGATTAAAAATTTATTTTAGTATGTTTTTTATTTTCCTTTTCGTTGTAAAATTTCAGTTCTACAGATGGTCCATGGGATCCGGCCCTCCCCTCCCCGCTGAAATTCAGTTTTTTATTTTTTGTAAAATTAGTATAGTTTTAGGCAAACTTGTTCAAAATTCTCAACACGACAGATGTAAATTAAACACTTGTTAAAGACATTTTTAATCCATCTACTTCATTCGGCGTTCCAGAGCTTAAAATTGGGTCCAAGGTGGGCTGAGTGTGAAATTTACGTAAAATGCATTCGGTATGTGAATGTCTGTTTATGGCCTTTAGGCATCTCAGGTTCATGCCGGAATACGGTGATATAAAGGATGTTTGAAAGTAGTCGTCCAGAACCTACTTAGTAGGTATCATCCCGGCATTTGCCTGGTGTAACTAAGGAGAAACCGTGGAAAAACCTGTCAGGATGAGCGACCGAAGTACCTTCCAAATGCTAAGCCAATGCTTGACTACTTGAAGCTGCTCGGTGTGTCTTGTGAAGTTCCAGTCTGTATGTTAAGTTAGAAAGCCACAACTCAGTACAACGTAACAAGAATCTAACCTAACATTTTAATAGGAGACAGTCGGTGTAACTTTAACCCACCTCAGGTCTACCAAAAGTATCAAAACACCTCTTCCCACCTTTCTGATTAGTTTCTCAAGTCTTAAAAAAAGTGGTAGCAGACATCTCCTTTGTGGTAGCAAACAATTAGATTTTAAGACATTTATTTCTCCATATATTTAACAGTGACTGTTCTAGTATAAGTGGTGTGCACTTTAGTATTATAAAAATTTTCATTTCCTTTTTTAAAAAAATTGTAACGCTGTTGAAAATATAATTCTTATATTTTATTTTAAAAGCCTACTTTTTTCTTTTTAATGCCTAATTTGAGATTTTAAAGTGCCTATTTTAGGCACCTCAAACAATTTATAGATCCTAAAAATCCGCGATCTAGTTATCACATTGACAATCAGATCGAACCAGTAGACCAAAATAACTTTCAGATTATTTTCTTAATCCTAAAGAAGCATATTCAGCCATTATGACAATATAGGGTTATCATCTCAGCTCTCGGTGTGGGCTGGAAAGAGACAAAGAAAAGCAACTCAGAATGACAAAATGATTCACAGCCGTATTCATTCCACTACTGGATGAGACCTCTCCCGGAGGGAGGAGTTGGTCTTCTGCTCTCACGTTGACCAGACGTGTTGGGAGAGGAGAGCCGAAACTCTCAACTGTCATCGCCACGGTCTTTTATTCACAGCAGTTCCCAAATTGCATCACGATGCTGGGCGGGCACTGTTCCAGACCCTCTCGCTTTGGAAGAAAATCTCTGGGCAGATCCTGGAATCGAACCTGGAACCCCAGGATTAGCAGTCAGCGACGGTAACCATTAGACCAGCGGGGCGGTCCAGAATATCAAAATAAACCTGTATATATCCCAGTAAATTATTTTTACTGGGATACTGTTATTTACATGATACAGATGTAGTACAGAGAGGTGCTTACGGGGACCTCACACAAGTAAAAAAGTGACAACGTTTCGTCCAGGGCATGGTTAAGGCAAAGAAATATACAGAGGTGGGGACGACGGACGAGGAGTAGCTGTTTCCAACTGGATGGATGGATGGATGGATAGATAGAGAGAGAGAGAGTGCTTCTATTTTGTGTGTGTGTATGTATGAGTGTAGAGGGTGGTTTGAGACAGCGTATGTGTTTGAAACCTTCTAGAAGAGATTATCGTATGAATTGCCGAAGGAACAAAAGAATTAAGCGCATGCATCGAAGCAGAACTT
>JAGDQP010025513.1:0-24206 GCA_022664845.1 Lepisma saccharinum
CTGAATGTGAATGTGTATCAAAGAAGGAATTCATTCGAAAGTGAATGTGAATCTGAATGTGAATCTAACTTCTAGATTCACATTCATTTGAATGTGAATGTGAATCTAATTTCAGCCCGGTACTACTTACCCCATCTTATGCATTTCTTGTTTAGGTTTAGCAAAAGTAAAAGTTCTCACGTTAAATATGTACAAAAAACTTTATATTTAAATTAGAAAAGTAATATATCTTATTAGCGCCCTTGTACATGACAGACAAGTTCCATCCACTTAAGTAATTTAGGCATCTTTGGATCAAACCGTACAATCTTAAATAATACTTCAAAACTTTGCGAGAATCAAGTTAGAAACAGAATACAAGAAATAATGTTTTAAGTACTTCATTGATCATCAATTGTCGTCAGAGAACAGTAAAAGTATAAAGTACATTACTATGTCATAAGGTATATTAATAATTTCCGTTTTCCTCTCTTTGGCGCCGAACTGAACCGGCGCCGAAACAGTAGCGCCAAAACGTAGCCTGCGCCAAAATGGTGGCGCCGAAGCGGCGGCGCCGAAACGGAGGCGCCGAAACGGAGGCGCCGAAACGTAGCGGACCCTAAAATGAATGATCTCAAAAGCGACACAATATTTTAGGCGAATCTGATAGAAAGTAGAACAAATGCTACAAAAGTAAGTTACAGTGGTTCCGCCTGTTAATCCAAAGTAGTTTTAATACGTAAAATTACACACCTTATGCGATACATAAACCTCAATTTACAAAGATGGTAAAGAGTAGCTAATTTGAGAAAATAGAATTTGGTACAAATTGCTTGTATTATAAGTCAGATTAGTTTATACTCATGATAGTTACAGTTGCATTTAAGCTACGAACAAACAGCCCTTCGTTCTGCAGCCCTATCAAAAATGGCACATACAATTTACTGCGTAATGTGTAGTTTACGGTGGTTAGGTATTTGACACCGCCAAGAAATGTCATTGGTGTGACATTTTCGTAGATTTGCCTAACTAAAGAGATAAAAGTTTTCAATATATATGAGGTATTATGTAGATAATTTACCGCAGCTTAACATCACTAAGAAACAGGCTTCAAAACGAGGATACTATACTTTAATATTTCGAAGTCGTGATATCAATCTCCCCTTCCCTTTCAATAATATGAATAAGTAGTACAAGCTAAGTGGCATGGTGGCGTGATGGTTCATCAGATTAGACCATCAGATTAGGAAATCTAAATTGTTTATTCAAGTCTTTTAAGGGTACTTACGCTAACTTTATTTGATATTTGTTCGCACGTTGTAAATCACACGCAAAATGCATTCGATGAACACCCCAAACTCAACACAGGATTTGTAACACATACACAAAAAGAAAGGTAGTTTCTTCTAATTGCTGTTCTGTGTTAAAATTGTGTTGAATTAACACAGTACTTTTTCTGCGCAATATTAGCGAGGTGTGTGCTCTTTTGAATTGTTTGTTTGATCAGTAAATTTGATTCTCAGGTCACTTGAAATGATTTCAGCATCGTTATACAAGTTTAATTTTATATAGAGTTTCTTAACGCTGTTAGTACGTCAAAGCAGGAAAAGGAATACGTTAAGGAAAAATGCTATTTTAAACAATTAAGTTTATTTTCAAATATAAATAAAGAGTCAAGACACAGAACAGTTTAAAATGAACATCTGAGTAAACAGTTTTGTAGTGACATTTTTTTGCTGTTGTAATGCTGCTTTAAATTGTCCCTGTAAGGAGTCGAGAGACTAGGTCTTCATCTTAGAGTGGTAACTGTAAAAAGTAAGTAGTTTTAACCATAGTATCCATATCCCAATCCGTATCCTCTGTAGCCAAGACCATATCCTCCAAGACCGTAGCCGTAGCCAACAGCTGGGTATCCATAGCCAAGACCACCGTAGGCGATTCCTCGCTTGTCTCGTTCAGTCTCCTGGGCGAAGGAAACAGCCAAGATGGCGAAGAGAACAACAAGAGCCTAGAATAAGAAGAAATCGTTAAGCTTCCTAAGATTTTGATTTTAGGTGTTTATTCGGGTTTTCTAAAAATTAGTGTGTGCATGAACAAGGATAAGTGTTAAAATAAAAAAAATAAAAATAAAAAGTAGTCGTCCGACAGTGGGGAAATGACTGGATTTAATTTTACTCTAGATTATTGGTTATTTTTTAATCAATTATTTTATCTTTGAGAGACTGTTCCATATCTGATCTCTGAGTTTCTGAGGTCTTCTGTTGTTGAAATAACTGACACTAACGCTTTGCTATACATATAGTCACACATGTTTAAGAATTCTTAGCATATCTTCGTTAAAAATCTACAATTAGGGAGATGATTGGATGTTCTAGTAATACAGGAAAAATTTGGTGTGCTAAAAAATAACTAAGGATGTTTGTTTGTATAAAAACTATCAGTTCTTTTGATATCTAAAGCTATTAAATTCTTATTCTTTTTTTAAAATTCTGTTTAATTTAATACCATTGAATCCTCTACTGTCAAAATGAAATAAGTCAGGATTACCCATTTTTCGCTTTTCAGCTTGAATCTATGCAAGAGACCATGTTCCATCGACCTATGTTAAGAGGAACCATGCAGTTCAATACAATCAGAATTACAGTGCATGTTAAAACGCATTAACGTAGCTGGTGTAATGTTTCGATTCATTGGCGAATTCGATGTCGGAATTAAGTCGATATGTTCTCGATAGATATCAGCTGTGTATGTGCCTAGTAATTCTGAAAATGTTGATTTCTGAAGTTGGCTTCACCTACGTTGTAAGAAAATGTAAATTATACAGAATTCTGTATTTGTTCTTTCGAGTGGCGAATCCGTCCGGGAGCTTATTAAATGTGTTTATAAAATTTGGAATTTAATTAATCGTTGTTCTGTGGGTTCAAGCCTTATCGCCATGTTCTCGTTGTTCTTTTGTTAATGTACTGCTTAAGCTTACACAATAAGTCATGCTCAGTATATTCCTCAACTTCTGTACCATCGTTATTATTTTCTACTTGAGAACGCACATTCTTCTAAAGTGCCTCTCATCACTGAGAAAATACAAGATTTAGAAAAAGTCTATCAGTATGTATGTCACAGCATACCCTTGACTCAAAATATTTTTATAATGAAATACTAGCGTGCCTAAAAGGGTGAAAAGTGTTCAAGAAAGTGGAATGATCTAAGCAGAGACATAAAGTTTCTTCTTCAGCACAAATAACAATATTTTGTTATAGTTTTTAGTAAAGAGTCTACTATAACATTCATATTAACATAATTACATTAACATTCTTTGCTTTTTTTTATTGAATACTATGTTAAAAGGAGCTAAGTCAAATTTTGAAATTGCGTTATAAATTACAAAACTTTGGGTTTTTGAATACTTAGGGTTGTAAACAAATATCTTCATTGGACTCATAAGAGAACCCAGAAAAGTGCTACTGGTGGCAACATCATTTGTTTCCCTAAAAGGTTGTTTTCTTCTTCCTTTTTTTTCGTTTAAAATTGGAGGATTCAATTATTCAATAAGTCTTAATAACCTTTCAGTTAGTGGATTCACAAAATAAGTTCCGTTTCACAACTCCTTGGTTGGTATCTCGGCTCAGGCATACACATTCTAGAAACAATTTTAGGAATTTGGAATTGTAATAGTTCCAGCAAAGCAATTGTATATAATTGACACTCAATAATTGCACTAGGAAATTAAGTTGATACTTGAAATTAATGTTTATCTAGTAAATTATAAATAAAACTAAAGATTGCACGAAATAATTTTGAATTTTTAAAGAAAATTAACTTCAGTGCTTAAGTTAAGCGAAATTTGTAAAACTTGCTGACTTCGGCAAGCAGTAGATAACATCAATATGTTGATCTGAAACCTACTTTTATTTACACAAAACAAAGGAGCCAACCTCAGTAGCCGTATGAGCTAGGACTCTAGGTCGACGTTCATGAGATTGAGGGTTGGAATCGTGTCTGGGGCATCAATATTTGTGGATCTTAAATTCTTTTTGCATTCATATCACCATGACGGGTCAATGTCCATAATTACTAAAATGGCCCATATAAAATAAAGTTTGACAAGACACTGGAAAATAATCTGGAATTCAAACATTCTTTTTGAGCCGCGGTGGCTCCATGGTAGAGCGCTCACCTCTGGTTTTAGAGATCGTCGGTTCGATTTCTGCTCATGTCATGTTGGCTTTGCGGTGGAAAAAATGGCATGGGCGTGGGTTTTCTCGGAATTTTCCCGTTTCTTCCCATTGGTGATTGATTTTCTTTACTAATAAAAAAGCTAGCAACGTTTGGATTCTACAAATATAAACAATTCCATAGGCAGTTTTAATTGGTGTTTAACCCACTTGCACAGGATAATTATATTAACTTTTTTAACTGAACAATATCTGATTCACACTTACCAAGAATTTCATGTTGGATGTAGTTGAGTGTCTGTTGGTTTGTAGTACAGAATCAATGTTTAAAAATTCAAGACATTGCCTGTTATATACCAAAGCATTGGCCTTGCAATTGTCGTTTTCCAGCAGGTCTTTGCTTCTTTCAATTTTGCACTTTCTTTTAAGACAAAGCTTTGCGTGAGGTCATTCTCACTGGATGCGTTGCAAGTTTACAGTTTAACTGTCCTTGGCGTCAACCTCTGTTTTCTTATTAGTTGAGAACTCTCAGTTGGTTGAGAGAGTAATATAGTTTATGGTTTATTTAATAAATAATTATTTCCGCTTTAATATCAAACATCATGCTTTTATTATATTGCTGTTTGCAATTTCTACTTTTATGCGTTTAGTGATCTCTGCAATTGAAATTTCTACCAATGTTTTTTTTCTATATGCCAGATTGCCTACACCAGGCATGACCAACAGCAGGTCCTAGAGTTTCATGTTACCCGTATTGTAATTTTGTGCTGTCTGCGACCTAGATAACAAAAAACAGTATATTAATTTACAATATGTAATCAAATTAAATTATACAACTTAATTTTATAATCAAGTATATTAAATTGATCTTCCGGTAGTAGAATGATTTAACAAAGATAGTAACTAAATATATATCTTGAAAAATGTCAAGTGTACTATCAAATTGTGTGTGAAAAATACATTACGGCATATTGAACTAATGTCAGGCAAAGATGTCAGTTTCATATAATAGATAGCAGCATTACTTTTCACGGTAGTAAGAGTTATCTGGATGTCTTAAGTAATTTTGTATTCTATCTAGTTTTCGCAGTTAAACTTTGTTTATATTCCGTTAAATACGAAAGGATTTCAGATGTTTGAGGTATTATCTTTTATGAGAGTTTTAAGATTTTGTTTCATTTTTTGTAATAAATTAACCATAGTACATTTATAAATTGGATGTGCATAAGTTCTTTTATTTGTAGTCGTTTTTATTAAGCAGATTTGTCTCGTATTGAAGTAGCCAGTAGTAAGCTTTTCCTAATATAACTTTGATCTTAGGTTTCAGATCCTTTCTTAATATTAGGATACCTTAGAAAATAATTTTCTCACATGCATTTGTCCGAGCACAAAAATGAAATACAATCTGATGCTTTAGCAAACTTTCTGAAGACAGAGCGCAATGTCCTAAGGATGCAGTCCAATTATTTAAGTAGCTCAATTTTTATATATCTTCAGTGAATTTCTTCACTAACTCAGTGATACTTTTACCATGATATATCTGAATCTTGACGTCTTCGATGATTTTAACCCTAAACAAAATGTACAAATATTAAAAGGAAGCTTTAGAATTTAAGGAAGGTACGTTACAAGAAGTTTTCAATACATTACAGGAAGTTCAGATCTCACAAGTTGTACCGGAAGGTATGACACCCCTTTTAATTAAATTGAGTTTCCGGGAGATTTAAAAGGTCTTTTGTTAAACAATTGCACTAAGTTCTTAAATTAATGAAAATTGGAAATTGGAAATGCTAAGAAAACACATTACCACTTAGCTTCTCTTCATTGCTGTTTTTCCAATACAAGATATTACAGTGAATTGATGATGAGTCCAAGGACTTGAATCTAAAATTGATTGATCAAAACCAGACGTATCTGAGAATTTTCAGAATTTATAGAAATCTCCTTGAATTTGAAATTATTTATATCCTTTAGGGAACTTTCGCTCAGGTCGAGATAGACTAAGAAGAAACTCGAACAACGTCTACTTTCAAGGTACCATTCCGACTTTTGCCTGGTGTGACAGAAAGATTCCTCAATCATAATAAGTGAGTGACTGGTGGATCGTTGACCTTCCGATTGCTAATCCAATACTCTTGCAACTTGGAGGTAAAGAGGAAGTTAAAGTTTATAGCAAACATTGGACCTTTTCGACTCAAATTTCTTCATTGTCGATACAGGAAAGTGCGACGGCACTACCACGAACTCTCTCAAGACCGTTGCAAGATGCTGAAATGCCAGTAATTGTACTTTCTCGCGCTCAGCATACAATTACAAATTGAATACAGTTTTTTTTTTAGTGATATGAGGAAAGTGGACTTTATCGCTCTGTAACATGATTCTCAAGAAATTTAAAATGAGTTGCATAATGCGGAAGAGTTCACTGTCACTCAAGAACATTTCCCGATAGTAAACACTTTTTGATGCCTCATGAGGCTGAAATAACCTGTTTTATCTTGTTTGTCAAAAGGGTTGGAAACAATCTTTTACACGTGTCAAAGTCAGGCTTTCGTCTATTCTGATTGAAATCTGATTTTGCGCTAATTTTATCTGAAAAGTTTTCATTAAAATTCTTACGCTTGTTAATATTTAACATGAAAGAAACAGTTAGATATGAGTCTTAAGAAATGTTGAAAGCATATTGTCGTATTGATTCTACTATTGATTTAAATACACTACTTCAGAATTTAATTTGAATTTATTATAAGGCCTTTAGGCAACTATGGCTCAGGTCGTATAGATGATGATGGGATTAATTGGTGGAATGAAGAAAATGGGAGGAAACGGGAGCATCGCAAGAAAACTCACGCACACGGTGTTAGTCTACCACAAAGCCCACATAGCATGAATACGGATCGATCCAACGACCCCTAGCACCAGCGGTGAGCGCTCTACAAACTGAGCCACTGTGGTCCTACACTACTTCAGAGTACCACGTGTGAATAACCCTATTTCTAGACTTCATGAAAAAAATGATGAAATGTCAATCAAATATGACAGTATGTTAGACAAGTAAAGGTTGTGTCTCGAGTATCATTGTATAAAGTTGTAAGGTGTCCACGTTTTCCGTAGCAAACTGCGTATACAGCGTAAATAAAATTTGCTTTCACGTTTAATTGGTACTATTAATTGATCATAGCGTGAACACGTAAATAAACAAAATGTATGACCTTGTATTTGTTTCCAATACGAGTGCAAAATATAATTTTGAAACCAAAATAAAAATAATAGTAGGATATATATATTAGTTTTTCTTTTTCTCTTCTTCGAATAAGCTGTAGGTCATTATCACACCTTGTATAACCGGCGCTTGAAGGCATCGCTGGCCTTCTCTTTTGGCTTTCATACCATTACTCATAAGTAGTGGGTGGGGTTGTTGACGTTACCTACTAAATGGAAACTAAAATTTTTACTTCCGCTTCGTTTCAGTCCTGCTATGTTTTGAGAATTTCTCCCTCCCCCTTCATTCAATGGAACATCCCACATAGCACAGTGTAACGCAGGAATAGACTATGTAGATCTCCAAATATGTGTAGAATGTTCCAGAATATTTAGGTACAAATTATAATATTCCCTGTATATGCTTTTGAGAACATTAAAAGAATATTCTAGGTTGAAAGCTCCTGAATATTTCTAAAATATTCTACGAATATCTTGAAAGAACAAAGATATTGCATATATTCTTAGAATATCTCTGATATATTCCAAGGAATAGGTTGCGTATATATTCGTTCATCCCAGACATTCGAGTGCCCATAGAATGTTCTAAACATATTCGTAACATATACCTAACATATAACTGTAGTGCTGGAAAAATAGAAATTAATCTTCATCAAATATTAGCTTCTCTAAAGTGTCTCTATCTGATAGTAATCTTATGAATTTCCTTTTAATGATTATATGAGTAACTTCCAATATTCGTAGGATATGTTAAATCTTTAGCTGAAATTTTCCGGAGCTCCGTCGAAAGCGTAATTAATATATTAATAATTAGATTAACAAACACAAATTATAGAGCTAAATAATAAATATAGAACTCCTTGTAATTTCAGATGACACTTTCGAAATGTTCTTAAATAATATGTAGAACGCAGAACTTTTTGTCATTGTATTTTAGAAAATGATTGTTGAGCAATGCTGTAAATTAAAAAAAAAAAAAATCGGATGTGGCAACACGGGACCAATTTTATATGTCGACCCTAGAAGCAAAAGGATACAAGTGCAGTAAACTCGAGTAAATTGAATTCAAAGTGGAACAAAGCTCTAGAAATTGAACGAATCGAGCTGTAACAATTTTGATGGCTGTGAAGTAATTTCTGTACTATTGTGTGATTACGCGATCAGAAATAATTATGTGCGTTTTGCAAAGGAATATTGAGTTTACGGCTAATTGATTAATAACAATCGGTACTTATATCCCTTGGCATCTAAGCTAATGCTGGAAGGTTGAAACATAGTGGATATAAGTAATTAAAAAAAGACTGAATCTAGAGACTATGCATGATATTTATTTTATATTTTTCGGTTGGTTGATGTTAACGATAAGCTAAAATTAATTGTATGGGCGGTAACAGCACTATGGCTTACGCCCACCTAGAAGTGTGCACGTCTGCTGTGTTAAAAACACAACTCTTCCTGTATTTGAACGGATATTTTTCATACTATTATTTTATTATTGTTGTATGTAGTTGTAGTTGATACTGTTAGACCCCGTAGATACTGTTACTACCAAAAATTATCGAGCGCACCACAACTTAATTTCTTTTACGGTCCAAACCCGATACGGTAAAACCACATGTACACACTCACAATTTTGACTTCACACCCCCAAACTGAAAATACTGGCAGAAGCTCTTGTTGAAACTTGATAGTTGAAGAATTGTTATAACATCCAAACTGAATTGGTGAGCTTCAAAGGACGGGACTTATATAGTATTTTGTAAAGTGGGTTAAAAACCAATTCGTTTTGTGGACTCCAGAGGTAATTGAACCAGCGACTGGGCACGTAGTGAACGGGTGCGCTGATCCCTCGATCATCCCGAAGCACACTTTGGCCATACGAACGTATTGAAGTCTGATCATTGGGGATCAAATGCCGGATCTTTGTGATCAACTGCTACCTACCGACTTAGTTTCATAAAAAATATATATACAATCAAAACTTAACACAAGTATTCACTAAGTTTGTCGTCTCCTATGTTACCAAGTATTCCTACTTCTCTCCTTAATAAGAAGCACGACTAACCCAGTTAACCTCTGGAAACACTAAGCTGAATCCTAAGTCAGATTAACACCCCCACAGGAACTTAGCAAGCTTCCACTAAAAAGAATAGGGATGGTTTATTATATGAAAATTAAAAACAGCTAAAATCCCTTGAGATTGCTTATCTACTTATTAAACGAATAAACTATTAAATGAAATAACTTCCGATCTGTTTTAAGAAACAAATAGCGTGACGAAGATTCTCCAACGACATTTTGCGTATCCAATCCAACCACGGGTCTCCTCACTCACACACTGGGATCAATGAAAAATAGAGAAGAATAGACGTGCCTCAAAGAAACATGTCGCTTGGGTAGAATACTAAAAATGTTGACAAAAAAAAATAAGGACAGAGTGATCACTTGCTATGACGCAACCACGATTTAATCAAATCGATTTAAAAATTCCAGGTTAAGAATATTTTTTAAAAAAATGTCAGTGCTTCAGACAAGATATAAAGAGCATCAATTACTAAAAATAAAATAGAACCTATGTGTTTACGAATAGTTGACATAAGCTATGCTGTCTTTAAACATTCCTAACCGACTAAATCCGACCATTTTTCGAACTAAACAACTGAAAAATGTGTACGAAATAGAATAAAGAAGGGCTTGCTAGCGCTTAGGTCATACTTATTGCGAGATTCAACAAAGTAGAAAGAAAACATTAATATTAACAACTTCTGTGGATTACGTTATTACTTGGTTACACTCAAATATTTTAAGCGCGTAGTTAACCAAAATGAAACAAAGTACAAACCAAAAATCAAAAATGAAAACTAAAGTCATATTATTTCAATAGAACTAACTCGCACCTAAGAAGGGTATTAAATAATCCAAACGAATATGATAGTTGAGGAGCAAGAAACCCATAACTAATATCTACTACACCTGCTACATCTAATATCTATTAATAGTACTACGTCTTGAACACACTGGAAAATTGTATAAACCTCGTGGGAATTGCAAAACAGTACATAATAAATAACCTTCAAAGTTTTGGAATCACACATATTAGTACGTATTTGATGAAGTAGAACAGTTTCTTATTTTTAAAAACAACTTAGTACTCAATGCTCTTATATTAGTAGAGGCGGAATTTTTTTTTAAAAAAAGCTCACTATTTGAAGTAAATAATATAACAATTGGGTATCCGTTACTTTTAATATCTATATGCATCACAGCCCACAGACTACGAAAATATTGGGGGGGTACCAGAAAAAATATCAATCTGGGGGAGGGTTTCAATGTGCCCCGCCTCTTGTACTTATTACTAACAAGGAAACTGTCTCCGGTGGGACACGAGAATAAGCATGATACTTCCACGGTGCGTTGATGATGTGTTCAAATAAGTACTCCTGTAGTACTATATTTCGGAGATTCCCCGCTACACGAGTAACAGGACTTCAAAATTTTTGAAATTTTGTTCTGAACGCCTGAAAGGTAAGCAACATTTCATACATCTGTGCTCGGTTTATGCATTTCACATTCACTTTTATGCGCTGAAGATAATTTAAATGTTAGATTAAAGTTATTGATGAAATTAGCGTGTTAATTAATAACTCTGATCCCTGCCAAATGCGAATATTTTATAAATCCAGGGTGGCCCAAAGAAAACTTCCCTTTCCCTTAATTTCGTAACCAAATAATTTCCAGAAAGGAATCTCGACACACGCCCCTGTTAATTTAAGGGTGAATGTACCATCGCGGTCAAGCATATATGCTGTTCCTTTTTACCGTGGTATAGTGGCAAAAAGTGTTATTTTCCTAAATTACGACATGGGTCAAATAACACAACATGTCAATGGTTTTTAATTTCTATTTACGAAAGCATGTGATCATTTACTAGTATACTGGAACACTTGGCGAGAATTTGCGTTTGAAAATCTCAAATATTATAAAGTGAAGATTGGCAATATTCTTTTCCTGAATTTAATTTCAGCGAGTGACGGCAACAAAGAAACCTTAGAAGTTCTTGTGAATCTCTTGGAAAACATAATAAAATGCTTATCCTATGCGTATCATATTAATTCTTAGTGATATTGTAACAATCAGCATATTCACGTACATATTTTTTATTCTTCAATGTGTATGATCTTTTTTTATATAATCTCGTCTTTTATATTTGGTTGCTGGTTCAAGCATTTTTTTTTTAAATAAACGTGAAAGGATTCAAATACCTGACATTCATCTCTAGCTGGACTACTCATATATCGAATCCCGCACCCATGAGGTACAAAACATCAGGGATGGTACAAGTTTCAATTAAGGTAGGACGAAACCTTTTCTTCTTTTCGCACCATCCATATGCATTGGCCAAGAAGCATCGAAAACACTGGTATCCGAAAAAGAAAAGATACAGACCATTGGAGGATAGATCTTCCACATTTTTCTTACCATTTCGCAGCATGGGCCATACTCATGTCCAAAAGTATTGAACCAGACTTTTTTTATCTGAACTACCACTTTGATTCTTGCCTAAAAGACTTTTTTTTTAACCTTCAACTTGTGAATGCCGGAATGGTACTGGAACTTTTAGCCATGAACGCCAGCCCCCGAGTTCCCTTTGCTAAACTGTCAGTTGGTTCATTTCAATTTTTCTTTCTTTTTTAAATGCCTTAATGGAAAACTCTCTTAAATCTAGAAACTTAGATTAGAATGGGAAGAATATATTTCTGGAAACCCTGCAACAAACCATTTTTCTCTTGCATCACTTGCCGTTAAGGGCACCACCGTAGTGTGACATTTCTGTCTAGTGTTTGAATTCACTATGTGTAGGTTTCGGAGTGTGGTCTCCACCTTCTCCAATAATTAGTGCAAAATCTCACTAGTCCTTGCTTGCCACATGCCCATTAGAACATTGGAGAGAAACTATAAAGAATTCCCAATATCCAAATTATTTAGATAATTTTAATTTTTGTGTACGAGAAAAAAAAAACGTTATTATATATGTATGTGTCCTGTAGTACTTTCTAACATCTCAAGTTCATTTTTTTCTGTTTTCTTATTGTATCTGGTTCGAAGATAAAAAAAAGGGGGGCGTTGTCTTTCTTTGAATGAAACAATTTTAGCTCGCAGCCCCACCTACTCCGCTGACGGAAGTACAGTTTCTTTACCCAGCTACGCCTGGACTATAAGGAGTGACTGAGCACTAACAGAGAACAGTTTGTCAGATTCAATTTTCTGTCGGGTAAACGAAAACAAAAATATTGTTTGTTTCGAACTTGCTTTTTTTTCTCTCTCTCTCTAACCTTTAAATTTATAAAAACTTCGTTGCCCGACAGGTCGTAAATAAGTCTTACGTAATATACGAATATCTATGTATTGAATAGTGTGTAATGAATTATTGGCCACGTATTCATAGAATGTATTTCTTATAATGTAATTAGTTGGGAAGATTATTGATTTATATGTGTGTATGCGTTATCATATGAATTTTTATAGCGTAGATTTGATGTTAGATATTTTTGAATATATAGTTGTTTTCCACGATGTCATTTGCCTGCATGTATGAGTTTGAATAAAAATACAAAATTAATAGTTACTACATTAGCACCAAAGCAGTCAAATTATAAATAAAACACCCCGGGTGTCGAAACTTAATTAGCTTAGGGCAACTTATCGTTATTTCATTGTGCAACGTCCGCAATCTCATTGTTTTGGTTTAAAGAAAAATCATCTTTGCATCAGTATGCAACTATCTCTGAATCGTGTTATTTCTTTTTTTAAATCCTTTGCTATTTGTAGGTGAAGTTTTAAAACCAATCTATGTGAAATTAATTTAATCTGTTGGAAGCGAAAAATACAGCTCTAAGTTGAATATAAACATGTAAACTTTCACCGACTCTCCTCAGTCCGGCCTGGTAATCATAATAACAACAATAATGTGAATACGTTAACGTTTTGTTAATGTATTAATATATTCAGCCCAAAATCATGGCACAGTGTTCTGTACTCAAACTTCTATGCAATAGTATTACTGTTTCGGTTATAGTTGACTAAACTGTTTGAGCCTTACGACGAAACTGTTCATGTCGCGTGCCACAGGTTTATTTACGGCTGTCAGCTGATTTGTTTATTAATTGAGCAGATGTATTTTTTTTCTTGTAAATGTCACATAAAGGGGTTCATTGAATTTAAAATCTATTCTATAGTGTCAAATTTGAGTAAGCAAGGGATTGTAAAGGAGAAGTCGTGTGAATCATTTAGCCTTGTAGCGCAGTGCTCCGTGGCACGGCATGTTGCATACAGCGCAGGCGCTTGAACCAGCTATATTTCACGCACGCATTATACAGGTTTAATTTATATGTATATTTTCTTAACACTTTGATCACGTTAAAGCAGGAAAAGGAATACGTAAAGTAAAGTTGCTATTTTAAACAATTAAGTTTATTTTCAAATAGAGTATAAATAAAGACACAGAACAGTTTAAAATGAACATTTGAGTAAACAGTTTTGTAGTGACATATTTTACTGTTGTGATGCTGCTTTAAATAGTTCCTGTAAGGAGTCGAGAGACTAGGTCTTCATCTTAGAGTGGTAATTGTAAAAAGTAAGTACTTTTAACCATAGTATCCATATCCCAATCCGTATCCTCTGTAGCCAAGACCATATCCTCCAAGACCGTAGCCGTAGCCAACAGCTGGGTATCCATAGCCAAGACCACCGTAGGCGATTCCTCGCTTGTCCCGTTCAGACTCCTGGGCGAAGGAAACAGCCAATATGGCGAAGAGAACAACAAGAGCCTAGAATAAGAAAAAAATCGTTAAGTTTAACTACATTGAAAAGTCCTTTGATGTTAGGTGTTAAGTCGATTTTTCTGAAACCGACCGTGTGTATGAATATTTAGAAATGCTTACATAAAGAATAGTCATCCAACAACGGGGAAACTTGACTAGATTTTCAGTTAGTGTACCTAGTTAGATTGTTGGTTTCTTTTTTATATGTAAAACAAAACATTTTACCGCTAGGAAAATGGCGCTCAAAAATTATATATGTTTATATTTGAAATGGGTAAATTAAAAATAAGACTAATGAGTGCACGAAATAATTTTCAATTTTTAAAGATAATTAATTTTAGTGCTTAAGGTTATCAAATATGATAAAACTTGCTAACTTCGACAAGCAGTAGCAAACGTTATTATACTGATACGAAATATACTCCTTTTTTACACAAGACACTGGAACAGACCTCGGTACCCGTGTGGGCTAGGGTGCTGGCCAGCGTTCATGAGATTGTGGTTTCGAATCCTGTTTGCGGCGTGAAAATTTGTGGATTTTAAATTGCATCATATCATCATGATGGACCGAAGTCCATAATTACTAAAATAGCCTATACAAAATAAAGTTTACAAAAGTTTTAGAATACACTGGAAAATAATTCGGAATTCAAACGCTTTTTTTTTTGGACCGCAGTGGCACTATGGTAGAGCGCTCACATCTGGTTCTGCGAGTCGTCGTTTCGTTCCCTGCTTATGCCATGTGTGCTTTCTGGTGGACAAACAACGCGTGCGTAGGTTTTCTCGGGGTTCTCCAGTTTCTTCCCATTTTCTTCATTTTACCAAATTGTATTATTAACCATTCGGCCTGAGCCAAAGCTACCTAATGGCTCTAAAAATATTAATCTCATTTTTTTAAAAAAAAACTCAAACGTTCTTTTGTTATAAATGCCTTTTCTTGTTCATTCTGTGTTGTCTCCTAGGGAAGGCTTTTCAAGGTAATATTCCGTCGTTCCCTTGGTATAACTGAGCGTGAACTATTAAATTCATTAATCAGGATTTGAACTCGGGAACTGTGTTTAGGAGACAAGCACGATTCTAATGATTCACTACACTTAGTGACTTTCTTTACTATTAGAAAATGAGTAGCGTTTGGATTCCAACATTAAAATGTTTTGATGAACACAAATATAAACAATTCCTTTATGCACTTTCAATTGGTTTTAAACCCACTTGAACCGGATAATTATCACAATTATGTTAACTTTAGTTTTTTTCACTGAACAATAGCAGATTCACACTTACCAAGAATTTCATGTTGGATGTAGCTGAGTATCTGTTGGACTGTAGCAAGCAGAATCAATGTTTAAAAGTTCAAGAGATTGCCTGTTATATACCAATGCATTGGCCTTGCAATTGTCGCTGAGTTTCAGCAGTTTCTTTCTTCTTTCATATTTCCACTTTCATTTATGGCAACGCTGTGTGTGAGGTCATTCTCACTTGATCCGGAGCGAGATGGCAGTTTAGTTGTCCTTGTCGTCAGCCCTTGTATTCTTATTAGTTGAAAAACTCTATTCAGTGAGACATATAATTTTAGATTTTTTTAAAGTAAATAAGTATTTCCGTTTTTACATCTTTACCTTCTTTCTGGAAGTATACACAACAATGCCATTGTTTGTAGCATTGGCAGTTTGTAACCTAACACTATGTCACAAAAAAATGTGAAAGTGTGCACTCAAAGCAACAAATCTCTGAACTGAGTTAGAGTTTTGCGAAATGTGACATTTGCAGAGTTTATATCCGAGGTGCAGAAATGAAACAGTATTTTTATTACATTGCTGTTTGCAAATTCTGTTATGACCAGTTTAGTGAATTCTGGAATCGGATATTTTCATTATGGTCAGGATGTATGAATAAATTATTTTCAGTTTTAAATAAAGTAGCCGAAGTTGCCAAGCAACATAAAACACTTGCACAGGATGCATTAATCGTACATATTAATATGCTTATACATACGTCTTATGTTTCAGTGTATTACGTCATACAACCAATGAGCAAAGTTATCAGTCTGGATTAAACCAATTGAATCGCCGAGTTACCTAAATTCCATTTCGACACCAGGATTAGATTGGAATTCTTATGGAGAAAGACTAGACAATCCTTCAAAACGTCAAGTACAACGGTCAATCCTCAGGCGTCGATTTTGTAATGGTATATTTCGCAATTGAGCGGAATATTTTATCTTACAAGATCAGATAGAGGAACCAGACTCTTTTAAAGTGGATTTTCATCGTTGAAAAGATTATAAATTTTGCTCGAAAAAAGATGGATCTATGGTAGCTCTTTCTAATGAGAACATACTTTTTTTTAAAGATAAATGTCCATTTATGGAGATTAAATTTTTATCTTCTGAACATAGAAACGAAGGAATAATATGTTGAAAATGTTAAAAGAAGCAATATAGGGAGCATTTATTCATAAGTGCTCCTGACTGCTAATCCATTGCTCTAGCAACTGATCTACGACCACGTGTTGAAATCGCTTTGAAAAACTGAAGGAAGCAAAGTTTATAGCAAACATTAGACCTTCGGTCCAAATTTCTTCATTTTCAGCACAAAAAAGTTAAACACCACTATCACGAGCTCTCTCAAGGCGATTGAAAGTTGCTTTAGTTATTCTCCAGAGCAAATGCGCTTTCTTGCACCCTGGATATAATTACAAGTCAAATACAGTTATTTCAATGATTTAAGTAAGATGAAATTAAAATTTAGCTGTTCTGAAAAATCATTCTTTCAAAATATAAGACGATACGCACAATGCGTAAGAGTTTGTCTACAGTAAAAACCATAGTAAGAGCGTTGATGTCTTTTCAAGATTAAAATATCTGTCTTGGTTTCTTTGCCAAGAAGGTTGAAAACAAATACGCTTGACAAAGTCAAAGCTTTCCTCTATTCTGACATCTATGAATATCTGATTTTGCACTAATTATCTAAAAAATTCACATTGCAATTCTTACCATTCTTAATATTTGACATGAAATAAATAATATGAATGAATCTTAGGAAATGTTGAAATCTGTCTACGGCATTGGTGATACTACTGTTTTAATCTAAAAGTTCGGAGTTGCTTTAAATGTAAATAAACCTACTTCTAGACTACAATACAAAGGCCAGAAATATCAGTCCATTAGAGAAATTTAGATTCTGTCTCGAATGTGCAGTTGTTAATTGTCCATGTTTTCAGTAGCAAACTACGTAAATAAAACCTGTTCATAAGTTTAATTCCTAGTATTAATTGATCATAGCGTGAAAACGTAAATAAAATGTATAACAACATGTATGACCTTGTATTTTTTTTCTCAATATTTCAAAACAAATCGTTTGAAACGAAAAGAAATATAATATTAGGATATATTCGTTTTATTTTTCTCTTTTTCAAATGAGCTGTAGGTCATTATCACACCTTGTATTACCGGCTTAAGACCAACAGGACATTCTCCTTTTTCTTCCCATACAATTACTCATAACTAGTGGGTGTGGTTTTTGACAGAGTTGTGATTTTTTTTTACTTATTCTCCGTTGTACTCCTGCTATGATTACTGTATGTTGGAAGTTCCTGAATATTCCTAAAATATTTTGATAATATTTCGAAATAACAAGGACCTTGCACATATTGGTAGAATATCCCTGAAATATCCCAAGGAATATCATCTGCATATTCGATCATTCCAGACATTCAGGTACATGTGGAGTCGTAGAATGTTCTACATATATATGGACAATATCTGTGGATATTCCAGAGATCTGTCGCCACAGGGATATTCGTAGCGTATTACTAGAATGTAATTGGTTATCTGTAATGTTTTGGAAAATAGAAATTAATAATCAAATGTTAGTTTCTCTGATGAGTGTATTATTGTCTTCCTGATGGTAAATTCCTTGTGACTTTTGTTTTAATGTTTATAATTATCATTATTTGTAGGGAATTTTAAAAATTCAGTTCAATATTTTCCAGAATATTCTTCCAACAAGTAAATAACATATTAATAATTAGATAAATAAGCATTTATAGAGTTAATTAATAAAAGTGGAACCTTTTCTGGTTGTTTGCACCTCTGGTATGTAGAAGTAGTACTAGAAGATGAATACTATATAAACGAGAGCTTAACCTGGCACTTTCAGGAAATCTTAACAATTTCGCAAAAACTCTTGTTTTAAGCATTTTGTAGCATTTTCTCAACAACATCTCTAAAATGGTTTGTGTTCAAGAAAATGTTTATAGCAAACGTAATTTTAAAGGTCTGAAATTGACAAGTTCTCTTCTAGACATGATAAAAATATGATTTTTTGGTGGTCGTTTGGCATATCAGTGTCAGGCCAGTTATCATGCAACTCATCTTTTGCTTGATTTGGTTCTGATAAAGGGTAAAGGTATAGAAGGGTATTTAGCAGTTTTGCTACTGTTGTTGTTTCATTCGCAAGTTTTTTTTTCGCTAGAAATCATTTACTTCTTATTTTAGGTTGAACTTTGGAGATGTTCCTAATTAATATAAAATGCAACCCTTTTTACCTATTATTTCAGTAAATAACGTACGCCGAGGGCATGATAGTTGGAAAACATTGCAAATTCGAAACAAATGCTCAACGTAGCAACCCAGAATCAGTTTTATTTTTAGATTTAAAATAAACGACTCCCATGATTATTTTAGGATATATTTGTTCAGTGCTTGGTATATTGTATATTTCGAATTTCAAAACTGTGGTAGTGCGCTGACAGTAGTCAGTAGTAGTCAGTTCGATACATGTTACGTCTATGTGAAACTCACTCAAAATATCCTGGGACAAAAAGCACACAAAAACTTCACGAAAAATAACTTTATGTGAACCTACCGAAAAAAAATGTGAGTTTTTAGTGTGCTCAATGTGTCCTTTTATTAGCTTCTGTCCCACGGTGCACATTTTGTAATCATTAAGTTCATATTTGCTGTAGTTCACATTATCTACACTTTGTTTTGAGATCACTTATAGTACATGTGCCAATTTTAAATGAACTTTTTGTGCATAAATTGTGTATCAGTACACCAAAAGTGTATATATTATGCACTAAAAATGTGTCTTAGTTCATATTAATTTCACGAAGAGTTCATATTATGCACTAAAAACGTGTTAAAACTGGAGCATATTGTGAACTTTATGCGTACTTTAGGTGTACTTTGATTTTCAGTGTTCTTTACGCTATTACCAATTCACCCACCTTACTAGTTGGCCCGATCAGCTTTGCAATTCATGAAATTCTTTCAGATTATATCCTTCGTGTTCATGAGGTGTTAGGTTTAAAAAGTTATGTATGACTCTTTGAAAGCTTATCCAGAAAATATAGTGCTTTAAGGGATGTTCAGCTATATACTAAGGTAGAATTGAATACAAGTCTTTGATTATAGCTAGTTCCATATTTAATACGTTTTATACTTAAATTATTTATTAAAATTATATCTTTATTAAACGTACAGATACAGCTTATACGCCGTTTTTTATTTGTATTGCAAGAGCATTTTAAGTGTATTTTAAAGCATTTTCATCTTCACAATTTTCTTCATAGATAACAGGCAAATTATCTGGTGTAGTACAAAGTAATCCATTATTTTTGCATGACGTTGAAGGATTGACTTACCATAGTTAGAATGATCCGATTTAGGTCACATATGCGCCGTTTTGTTCGATAACGTGTTGACATTTGGAAGGTAATATCATGATGCCTCTCTCATAGAAGCCCTTGTCCCTATTGGCAAAAAATTGAGACAGTCGATTTTCACAAGCCTCTCTTGAAGCGAATTTTGCACCAGCAAACGTGTTCGCCATGGACAGGAACAGATGGTAATCACTCGGTGCCAGGTCCGGACTATAAGGTGGATGCATAAGAACCTCCCAACCAAGCTCCCGGAGCTTCTGGCGAGTCACTATCGATGTGTGTGGCCTGGCGTTGTCCTAGTGGAACACAATGCCTCTCCTATTGGTCAAAGCTGGGCGATTGCTACCTTCAGACGGTCCAACAAGAGTTTGGCCGTAGGGGAGCAGCTCATAGTAGATAATTCCATGCCAATCCCACCAAACACACAGCAAAACCTTCCTGGCCGTCAATCCTGGCTTGGGCACCGTTTGCGCCGGCGCACAACGCTTCGACCACGACCGTTTTCGCGTGACGTTGTCGTAAGTGATCCACGTTTCATCACCAGTCACCAACCGCTTCAGAAATGGGTCGCTTTTGTTGCGATTCAGCAGCGATTCGCAGATGGAAATTCGGTCCATGATGTTTTTTTGCGTCAACTCGTGTGGCACCCATACATCAAGCTTCTTTGTGTATCCATCCTTATGCAAAATGGTTCCACACGGTTTTTTGTGCAATGTTTGGCTCTTGGGCAATCGAAACAGTGCTTACATGACGGTCGGACGCGACAAAGTCCATGATTTTATCGACATTTTCGACACTTGGCCTTCCAGTGCGTGGTACATCTTTGACGTCAAAATTACCGGAACGGAATCGACGAACCCAAAATTGCGCGTGATTGGCTGTTACAGTATCAGGATCATAAACACTATTCACATTTGCAGCCGCCTGGCTTGCGTTTTCGCCTTTATCGAAGGAAAACTGTAAAATATAGTGTATTTTCTCTTTGCTAGTGTCCATTTTGACGCGCGCTCACACAACACTGAGTCAACTCATCACAACTATCTGAAGAGTGTTTGTAGTACGCAATCTGCTCGTTTGAACGCCATCTCGTTGAACCCGATCGGACTTATACAACGCGAGATACAGATCACTGAAGCCATCTATTGGCAAAATAATGTATTACTTTTTACTACACCAGATATAAAAGTGGCATTTTCTGTGAGGAAATTAACAAATCAAAAAGTAAATATAGCAACAGAGCAGTGGTGTCTCAGTAAATAGATAATTATGATAAAAGGAATTTTATTAGCGGTAAGAGCATTCTGGCTTACGCCCGTCCCGATCAGTAAATAGAGTGGTAACTGTCTTCGCATTTGGAAGATTCGAAACCGGTGGCCAGCCATTCTTTGGTCTTTAGGCAACTTTGGCTCAGGCCGGATGGATGATGATGATATGATTGGTGGAATGAAGAAAGTGGGAGGAAACGCAAGAACCCCCAGAAATCCCACGTACACGATACTTGTACACCACATCCAATATGTATTAGTGACAAAATATTATATGACTGGTTTCGAAAGCATTAATCTTGGAATCCATGTTTAACTCAGCAATTTCTTCTTTCTTTTTATGGCTCTGCTCTTCATCTCTCCCCTCAGAACACTCCAAAACTAAGAGTAAAAGAAACCAAAATAAGACTTCATTTGGTAGCCGAAAGAAATTCTACAAAATATGTACGAATTGGTAAAGACTATGATGATGTGTACATGCCCCAGATATGGGAGATCCGGCTATCCGAAACTCGGATCTGGATCCGAAGATGGGAAATCAGGCTATCCGAAACTCGGATCTGGATATCCGATATCTTAATCCGTTAGGCCATCTCTAATTGGCACGTGGTTTCAGTTTGTGCTTATAGATAAAAAGTGGCCACTATCTAAACATTTTAAAACAAATTATTTTCCATAATAGCTCTACAAGTTTTACAAATAAATAAATCAAATTTTAAGGTTTCCAAAAGAATATCGCTGACTACTAACGAGTAACAACAACAACACACTCGTGAGGCTGCGGTGGCTCAGTGGTAGAGTCCTCACATCTGGGACATGGTGTCCCCGATTTGTGTTATTTGGGTTCTGGGTTTTCTCGAGATTTTCCCGTTTCCTTCCACTTTCTTCGTTTTACCCATTGTCATATTCCTAAGCTAATGCAACCTAAAGGTCTTAAGTATAATTATTAGGATATAATTTCTGGATATAAAAGAGATAGCCCAACTATGATATTAGAAACAAGGCATTCATTTAGAAGATGTAACTGAGGAAAACGTTGATAATGAACAGTGGCATAACTAACTGGTTTCTGTCCTCACCCCCACATTTTCTGTTGGTGCGCCGTGATTATTCTTACTGAGTCATGGCTTCTGCATTTATTTCTTTTTTCACGAAGTAATTGATCGGTTTCGATCCAACAAGCGTCTCGCGCTCCCAATTTTGAAACTGAAAATGTAAAGATAAAAGATACATGACCGCACCTAACCTTACCAAATCTCCACGATCCCATGGTCAATAATTTAAGATGATCTATACGAAAAATGCAAGAAAGCAATTATTAATAATAAATATGAAAGCACCGCGATTCGAGCCCGGTTTTTTAACTCAGCAAGCCAGCGCTTTAACCACTACACCACGATGTCCTCTTGCAAACGGTAATTTGGTCCTTGTTTTTAGAATGCGAACACGTGAAATTGGAACAAGATGACGTTAGAGCCGGTCAATTAGTTCGTAAAATAAATCTGCGTTCCTGCTTCCCTCCCACGCCGCGAGGATATTTCTTATGCCCCTGGTCATGAGTGGGGTTACATGACGCCTAGGCAGCCTTTCCAGTGCAGATTTTCTTCTACTGTAACGATTTTTTCCCCAACGATATTCGATTTCCAACTATTCTATTAAATTTTGAGTTTAAATTTATTTATGGCCTTCAGGCATATCAGGCTCAGGAAGGATTACGAGTTTGGAAGCGAAAGTTAGTAGATAATTGGCTAGGCCTAGTTTGTAGGTAACATCTCGGCTCAAAAAAAAGGAACCGACCGACTCAAAGAAAAAGGAACGTCACGGACAGACCGTGGACAGTAAGTTGGTCATTTTCTCAGACCGAAACTAGAAACATGTCGAAATCATCTTATATGCTGTATTCTTGTTTGTAACACACGTTTTTAACACTCGAGTAGTCGCGCGGAGCACCATAATGCTCCAGGTGTCATGTTATGATTACAGATGACATTTGATCTTGAGCGATCATCTACCTTCTTCCCGTGCTATGTGTACCCAGTCAGCCGAGTTTCAAGCGTCTCATAGTTCACTCCCTATTTTTTTTTTACGGATAATTGTTTCGCAAACTGTACGAGTGGAGCACCATTGTGCTCAACGCAACCATTCCTGTTACTTATACCAAGAGGAATAAAGTACAGAGGTAAACTGCTTTTACAACTGTAAGAAGATGATCCACTACAACCTCCACCGCCAAAGATAGCAAATACTGGTCGGTGTTACATCAGTGACAGAAAAAGAAGCAAAACAACATGGAAAACGTGAAACAAGTATCAGAAATGGGAGTGTCCCAATCACCAAAAAAGTGTGTCGAGAGTGCTTGGAGTGAATACATGTGTAAATACAATGAATTTCGACAATTCATTGTGATCCCGCCTAGTGATGTAAAAGTTCGAGAAAAATTGAACACCGAAGAAAGAAAGAAAAAAAAAAACACAGGGGAAGTTTTCTTTTTTAATTTTTCGTGCTACTTTTAAAAAAAAACTATATAGTGTTCCACGCGACTATTGTGCTCCACGCGACCAACTGTGTAACAAAAAAACCACGTGTACTGGAGTGTTATTAAATTGATGACTTTGTATGACTGAACAATTTCAAATAGTGGCGCATGTATGAGCCACGATCTATAGCAAAAATATATAATATATTTTTATCATGGACGAAGTGTCCCATATTTGCGCCACAGAACTCTATTTTGTTTTTCCGTAAATAATTTTGAGGTTGAAATAAATAGCAAAGTAGCCTACACTATTTTGTAAAATAACTTTATTATATATTATTTCCTCAATCTGATAAATTACCTCATCAGGTTTAGGCAAGTATTCGCTATTACCGTTAGAGCTGAATATCAGACTCACTGTCGATCATGTCTAATTCCGGATCTATAATATCGGTATAGATTAATTATATATACCGCGACTGAACAATGCAATGATATATAAACAGCAAGTATGTCAACTTTTACAGCACTATAGTGGATTCACTAAAGATCGAATCAAGAGACCAAGCGTCACACATGCGCCGGATATCCCCAGAGACCGATGCGA
>JAGDQP010025514.1:0-26857 GCA_022664845.1 Lepisma saccharinum
GCTCATTTAATAATGCAGATCTGTCTTTCTGCTTAATGACGCTGAGAACAGGTGGGATAGTGTCTTTCCAGTATCTCCGTGTTTTAGTAATAGAAGGTAAAGAGGTACTAGCTCGGGCTAAGCTGTCGACGATAGCTGGAGAATAGAGCGGATTACCGTAACAAATGACCTTCCCATGAGCTCCAACGTAGGTAAAGTGAATTATTTTACCCAATTTGAGGTTGAGATAGTACATTTCTAAAAGGTCAAAGATAATAGGATGGGATTTAAACAGATCACTGTAGTTCCGTTGTAGTGAATATAGAGCACTTTGAGAGTCAGTGAGGATTAATATTTTCTTATGAGGAAGAAGCAGAGAATACCCTAACGCCTTGTAAATACCAAAGCATTCCAGATAGTAAATATTGAAACAAGAGTCCAAGCGATACTTAAGAGAATATTTTTTCTGAGGGTCGTAAACTGCACACCCAGCTCCATCCGTAGTCTTACTGCCATCAGTAAAAAGAAAATAAAAATCTTCCCATCTCGATTTGTATTCTTCAATTGTTGGGTAGCAGGAGAAATAAATGTGCTGTAAAGTTTCGAGCGGGCAAGTGATTTTATAAATAAGCTCTTTCCTAGGTCTGTGCATACAACGGATCTGAGTCCCATATTGCCTATTTATTTCTAACCAAATATTCTCCGATGCACGAGAATTATAACTTTCTAATTTCAGAGCCTCTTCGAATAAGTCTGCAAAAGAGTGCAACGGTGAGTTTAAAGCCTTAATGAGAAATTTGGCCGCTCCTTTGAGTCTCCGGTAACGAAAGGTAGAGATATGAGACTCTAAATATGTCGGGATATTGGGATTATTCTTCATAACGCCAAGCGCAATTCTTATTGCCTTTCGACAGATTACTTCTATTCTTTCACAAACTCTTTTCGAAAGAAAAGGTAAAACTGAAAGACCATACTCGACATTGGGTATGAAATAGTTTTTTAAGAATAGCAATAGAATTGACTGTGATCCACCAAAAGTAGTAGTCGCTAAAGATTTTAAAATATTCAAGATCTTCAAGCCTTTGGAAAGAACTAATTTACCATGAATACACATGTTCAGTTTGGCATCAAAGGTGACCCCAAGATATTTAACTCTATCTGTAATGGGAATATTTGTTCTTCTAACAGTATTTGATCTTTTAAATCTACTATAGGGAGGAAGGAAAGTGAGAAGGCTTGATTTTTCCTCAGAAATACCCAAGTTGCGCTCTTTCAACCAGGAGTCTAAGGAATTTATAAGACATTCCAGTTCCATGAACCAGTCTTTAGATTTATCGTCTGGCACCATGATACACAAGTCATCCGCATACAAAATGAAACTAAAAGGGGGAGGGATAATCCTATTAATCTCTGAAAGATAGATGTTGAAGAGCAGAGGACTGAGCGCCGATCCCTGTTGTATCCCTACATTTATCTGTATTTTTTTACTTATACCGCCATCCATATAGAAATATCCAGTACGAGAATGAAGTAAGTTCCAAAGAAGACGAAGGTAAAAATTAGGGAATTTCAGATATGATAAGACACTAATTAAAGTTGGGATGCTAATGGAATCATATGCGTTTTTGACGTCTGTGAAAGCAGCATGAACAGGATACCCCTTGACAAAATTGTTGGCTACGAATAGTCCTAGGGTTGCTATGGCATCGTTAGTACCTTTGTTTTTACGAAAGGCAAATTGGGAAGGCAGAAACTTGTTTTCTGCTTCAAGAAACCACTCCATTCTATTAAGGATGCATCTCTCGAATACTTTTAAGACGTTAGACGTTAAGCCCAGCGGACGGTAATTACTGCCTTTAGCAGCGTCCTTACCCGCTTTCAGAATGGGATAAATTAGTTGATCAGTCCATTCTACCGGAACCTGACCTGTCAGTAACACCGCGTTGAAGATGGTACACAACCACCTAACACCAATTTCAGGTAGATTTTTCAATGATTCAGCTGGGATGCCATCCAGACCAGGACAAGGATTTTTTCTTTTTTATTGAATTAATTGAGTGAGTTCTCTGACCGAAATAGGTTGATAAAGGACTTCCCCGGCTCGACTTTTTGTAGACCACGTAAGACTAAGATCTGGTGTCTGGATATTTTCCTCAAAACAATTAGCACTAAACTTTCGAATGAATTCGTCCTGCCACGAAGCATTAAGACTGTGATGGGGAGGCTGCTTGTTAGTTCGAACACTACGCAAAATTGTAATAAAAACATTTATTATATTCTTCTTTTACTTCTTCCGTTCACAAGGCTAATGACACCTTTTAGTCGAAAATAGTGAAAAGATGGATAAAAGTTGTTTTTATTCATTTACATTGAAATATTTCTGTGTATACTTAGTGTGGGACCTTAGAAACTTTATTAAACTAATTTAGTAACTTGAAAATAAGAACTTCACACACTGTATGTTTCACCCGACATACTAAGAATAATGAAATCACGACGGCTAAGATGGGCAGGCCATGTAGTTCGAATGGGAAAAGACCAAGATTATCGTGGTTGGTAATCCGGAGGGAAAGAGGTCATTGGGAAGACGGAGAAATTGTTCTAATGACAATATTAGAAGGGATATTCGAAAGATAGATGTTCAAGATGAAAACTGGCTTGATCTTGCCCAGGATAGAATCCAATGGCGAACGTTTGTTACAGTGGCGATGAACGTGCGAGTTCTGTAAGCCACAGAGCTACTTAGTGGTTGTGCCATGTGATTTCTGAATTCATGTTTTATAAATTTTAACTTAGAGAATGTTGTATTGGTCACAAACAATGTCAGAAAAATTCTCATGGTAATTTCCATATTAGGAAATGTAGTCAAAATATTCTCATTGTTCATGAAACTGTGTATAAGTTATGAATATTACGATTTTTGTCATTCTAATCATCTTCTGACCATATTTTTGCAAAGATTTCATATTCACTTTAGATATGCACCAAAGTAGTGATATTCAGCTATCAGCTTTGCAGAACTAAAATTTCCGTCATAAAACTTGCTAGATTTTCACAATACTTGGAAATTTCTCAACTATTCAACACGTGTAGATTAAAAAAAAAAGCAACTAAATTTCTGAAGAAAAAAAATGCTTCAAAGCTTCACTTCAGAGTTTTATGCTACGAATATTTGTAATGCGGAAGGTGAAGGAAGGTGCAGATAACATAATCACAGCACAACCCAGATGGTTCAAGACATTTCGCTCTGGTTGCAAGAACCTTGACGATTAGCCAAGGTCAGGTAGATCAAAAACTGTGGATTCTAACGCCCTGAGCCAACCCCAATCACCAGTACTCGGAGAATAGCTGGCCAGCTTGGTACCTCATAGTCCAGTCCAGCGTTTAAAAGTATCCGAAGCTGCCGCATTATACCTCACGAATTTCCCCCCAGCCCAAGCACATAAGTGGGTTTGCATGAAACTCCTGGAAGAAGTGATTTGCGCTTCATCAAGAGAATAATTAAATGCGATGGAAACGGGACATTTTCCCTTAATCCTAACGTGCATAAGACCAGTGGTCAAACCAGAGTCAGCTTCCGAAACTTGTCGCCAAACAAGGGCGTTTCAAACCGAAGGTGCTGCTCTACGTTTAATAGAATTATGAGGGAATAATTCATCACGATTTCATTGTGGATCGTCGAACCAATCATGCCAAACAACACTCCAAATAGTTGGAGCGGATGTATGTCCTTGCGCTCCAAAAATATCCGGAATTGGTCAACAGAAAACAAGTGCTTCTGCAGCAGGAGAACGCAAAACCGCATACCACTGGAACACCCAGGATAAACTCCAGAAACTTGAGAGAATCGAACTGCCTACGGAAAGAATTTAATTCTTCCATACATTGTATTTTATCATTCTATCTCGTCTTCATTTAATCTTCTTCCCTACGAGAAGAATCACATCACTTCTTATATCATTTCTGAGTTGTTTTTGTTGAATGTTCTTCCCCGTGGAAAGCGAAATCCTTCCCTATAGATGTCGTGTGAGTTGAGTAATGAGATATTGCGTATTGAGCATAGGATACCTTAATAATTGTTGAAATGACGGTGTGGAATCCAATGATCAATTCATGATATGTCTTATCTCTAAGCTTTTGTAAATAAAGAGTAAATGTATTTATTTCATTATCTCTTAATTTTCTTCTTCCATTTAGATGAAACTGGTGTTGATTCTTTATTGCATCACATTGTTGAAATCAGGGATGGCCACAAGGAAGATATGTGATTCAAAGGAGTTTCGCAAAGCTATTATGGATGTATGCAGTGATCCCGGACCTCAAATGGATTTAAATGCAATAGGTGAGAAAAGTCAAGCAGTCTTTCCTTTGCTATTCTTTATAAGTTACACATCGATCTCATCATTCATGCAACATCATATTGTGTACTATTGTTTTCAGCTTGATTGTCACCAAACAAGGAAAATATAAACAAACTAGGAATGGGTGGGGGAAATTCATATTTAATGTTCCTAGAGTTCTTACGCTGTACTAGCCGATGTCCAATCGCGGAGAAGCAACATTGGCAACACCCTTGTCAATTGTCATTAACTGCTGGCAGGGTAACGCAATAGACAATATTCCCGCTGTTGCAACTTCAAGTAAATGAAAGCTTGCACCTGTAGTAGGTTCTCAGCTGTTTAACACGTGTTATCTGTGGGCGATCAACTGGGCAACACCGCATCCAAGACCACATCGCTAGTAGACAGAGTCACGCCGGGAGTTAAAGCAAGAGAATTATAGTTTATGTTTTTCATTTCATTAACGATATTCGGATTTTGTCCAAAACTGTGTCTGGGTTTTTCTCTATCGAAATTTCAGAATTAATTCAAACTTCAATTTTTGACTGTGTGTAATCCATCACCTTTCTTTTTTAGTGAAAATCCAGGTTTCCAATTTTGTATGAATGAAACTATCGTACTTTCCAAATTCTAGCTTCTGCTTTTTGGCTACAACCACAAACGTAGGAACTAGTTTGCTAAGATTATTTACTAACGATGTAATAGAATTCGACAGATAATGTCCGTGACAAGAATCTACAGATAACAATAAGCTAAAGAAAACTCTTTTCTTTCTTTTTTTTTTAAAAAAAAAGTAATTCAATTTTCGAGATCATTGACACAAAATTAAAAAAAAAATCCATATCAAGAAAGTGATAGAAGGGAAATACAGTAGAAACTCTAAATTTGGTTCACGATAATGTTATTCTTTTACGTAATTTTATTAGTCAAATAGAGCATGATTTTGTTAATATCCCAACGATAGTATATTTAAAAAAAATGTAAAACCTTAAATTATGCAACAATAACAGACGCAATCATACAATTTGGTATGTGGTGCTCTTTTCTGAGCCTTAGTGCCACGTTTGCTAATCATTTTTTGAAGTTTCGTTTACATGTTATTTTTATCTTTGCTCTTCGCTCAGGCAGTCACGCGTCTCACTACGAATCGGGCGGCTCGGGTTCAAATCGCGACCAGAACACTAAGAGAATTTCCCTAAGTGTTCCCATGCCTGGCGCTCTGAGGTGCACTCAGCCTCCTAACAAACTGAGTACCAGAATATCCTTGGTACTCTTGGGTACCTTGGAAAGATAAAGGCAGTTGAGCGTGGGACTGACCATCCCACCTCACCTCACGTCGAGAATATGGGGAGCGCTACCTTCGCATTCCCCATACGCCGTTCACGGTGCGTGCGTATCGCTCAGGGGAGAACTTTTATATCATTAGCTTAAACCGCCCGTTCGCCACACAACTCATCATTCATTAAGTTTCTTCTTGTTCGATGCATTCTCCTAAGACAGAATGAACTGCACAGGTTCCATTTCCAATATTACCTGTCCTGTGCATCCTTCTGCATCTGCTCGTTACTTATTCCTAACCTGTTTCTTGAATCTCCCCCTCTTCTATAAACAGTTCCTTCTTAGATTGTGGACAATTCAACTCATCTTCCGTTTTTGATATAGCTCTCATGAAGCTAATTTCTCTCATATCATCCTAAATAACTTCTTCATTGTTAAGTATATCCTTCCATTTGATCTTTTCCATCCACCATTTTCCCTCTTTATTATCGATGTCTCTTAACCATAGTTTCAGGAGGAAAATATATTTTATTAAAATTTCACACCTAAATGTATTATTTTTTATCTTCTGTATCCAGCTGATTTTTTCATTCATTTCCATCTCCACATTTCAAAGGTTTTCAGTTTTCTTTCTTCACTCCTTCGTAGAGTTCCACTTGCTTTCTGTTCTATACAACACAATACTCCTCCGCACAAACCATTTAATCAATCTCTTCCTTCAACTTTTTGTTCATCGATTCGCAGGAGATGTTCTTCTTAGTGAACGCGTTTCACCATCGCCAGTCTCGCTTTGAACTGTTTTTCATATTTCATATCCTAAGTTATAATACTACCCAAATACTTTATGCTTGTTACCTGTTTATTTTTTCTCTTCTAATCCTGATGCTTGCTATGGTTCGATTTGTAATATACTCGCCCTGATCCTCACAGCTTTTCTGCATCTCTTTTTAACATCTTGTTAAATAATGTTTTATTTTCTGCAAGAAAAACTATATCCGCAAGTCTAATGCATTTGATAGTTCTTGCCCCGACTGTAACGTCTTTTTCTCTTTAGAAGACTCTCTTTACAACCTCTTCTAGGTATATATTGAATAAAGTGGATGAGAGACAACATCCCTGTCTTATTCCTCGACCTATTGCTGTTTGTTCTAATCTTCTGCTTTTATCCTTATTTTCTCTTAATTAGATAACAAGTTCCTTACAAGTCTTCGGTCTTTCCATTCCATACATGCATCCTTCTATACTTGAATTAATATTTTCCAGTTGATTCGATCGAATGTCTTTTCCAAATCAACAAATACTATTGATACTTCTTTACCTTTCTCTCTCCTATTCTTCTTAACAAATCAATAGCATCTCTTGTTCCTTTCACTCTTCGAAATCTAAATTGTTCCTCTCAAAGTCTGCATTCACCCTTCCGCGTATAATATTGTGTTTAATACCCTTAGAAGAACCTTCGATGAATGCGTTATTAGTCTTAATAGTTCGGTAATCTTCACATCTTCTTCCATTCTTCTTCTTTACCAGGAGAATCATACTGTTTCTGAAAAGTCGCTTGGGTCATAAATTTCGTTAGAGTCACAGCTTTCGCCTTTTTCTCCCTTTCTTTCCGAGATTGTTTTTTAACTCAATTGGAACAGCATCCACACCCATTGCTTTACAAGTTTTCATCTTACTAGGAACCTTCTCAAATTCTTCTTTTAGTATTTTGAATCCTTCATCATCATCATCACTTACTTCTGCTTCCTTTTCTATATGTAATGTCTGCGAGCGTTTGAACGTTTCATACAGTTCTTCCAAGTATTATTTCCGTCAATCCAATATATCTTTCGGATCACTAATGGGGGCACAATCTTCGTCCTCCAATGACCACATAGATTTGCTTCCCTTTCTTCCAAAATTCCATCCTTGTTGCTTCTTTGTTCATCAAAGTATATCTTCCTGTTCTTTCCAATTCTTCTGTTTCATTGCATTTCTTTCTCATCCATGTTTCTTTTGCTCTGTCTGTTTCTCTACGAATTTCATTATTTAGCTTCCTGTACATCTTTTTTCACATTGTTCTGTATCGATACACTTCCATTTTCTTATCTTCTTCATTCTCTTCAACATTTCGTCTGAAACCCATTCCTTCTTGTTTATTATCTCTTTATGGTATCCTATTATTTCTTCTGCTGCATCGAGCAAGCACTGCATTAAATAATCCCACTGTCCATAAGTACTTCCATCTGTTCCTACCAAACTTCAATACTTTTATTTGAACTTTTCCACAAATTTCTCTTTCATTCCCTCGTTTGTAAACTTCTCCACTGCTAACTTTATAATCCCTGTATTGCTTCTTCTTATGTTTTTTAGTTTTATGTCTACCTCCGCTAAGACCAAACAAATTATGGTCAGAGTGAATTATGGTCAAAATAGTCAAGGAAGAGTCTTAGCACTCTTTAAATAATTTTAAATATGCCCTGATTTAGCATGTAGTTGATCTGAAACCTTTGGTGTGTCGTGCTTGCAAAGTATATTTGCACGCTGTTGCCTGATTGTGGAGCTTTCAATAGGCCATTTTCAATGAATCTCAGTGACCAAAATATTCCTAGAAAAGAAAAGTCTCAGTGGTAATAAGGACTGAGGCGTCAAGTTGATGTGCAAAATTTTTCGGGTTCGATTCCTGGCAGAGGATTTTAAAAGAATTGCACAAATATAATCGGAACGGGTTGAAGTCTATGGTTACTAAACGACCCAAACAAAATATAGTTTATTTGTACCCCGGAAAATAAGCTAAAAAAGTCTGTGCCAAGGTACGTACGAAGAATATTTATCAGAGATTATCCAAGATAGTTCTAAATATGAAATATTTAATTACGTCTAAAATTAGACAAATATAGAAAACGGAAATCTGGAGATGGTCCGGACACCACGAACCATCCCGTTCAATAAACCCCTGTCTGTCGTTTTAGCAAGAGCGATGTCATTTTTTCGCACACTGCACTGCAAACTTTACGTAAATTGGGCTACATTTTGGCGTATTAAAAAATTTGATTTTCAGAATTTCGTCGAGACAAACTGGCATCACTTAGTGGTGTTACAATCACTGTAGATGGGTGAGATCCTGTTGGTAGCGCAAAACTACGTCAATGATGTCTCAACTTGTTCCCTATTGTTATCCACACAACAATGAAAACAACTGAGTTGGCTTGAACAGCGTTGCGACTGAAATCCCTTAGAATAGATTGAACTACAGCGTAATTCTTTCTTTCAGTTCATCGATATTGTGCACTTTCTTTCCTTTCCTTTTGTACACTATCTTTAACCACACCCAGGAAATAAGTAGATATCTATTTGACGCTACCGCGCCGTTGGTGTCGGAGTTTCGACACAAAGAAATATGTTTATTGCTGGGGAGCTACTAGAGGCCCCCTCCAGCATTTACTTCAGAAACAGTCTTCGCAACATAAAATGCTAATGTTCCAAAGATCTAGCGTAGGGTAGGTTAGAGTAACGAACAACAAATCGCAATGTTCTAGGATCGAATCCCATCGTAGATAGCCTGAGATATTTCAAACTTACTAATAAAACAATCACGAAAACAATGAGTAAACTCCAATTAAAATTGTTACTAATGGACATCAAGCATTGTCTCTAACCTTCCAAAATACTCTATTTTGGCCAAATGAAAAAAAAAATCTCTTTTGGCTTCGGGAACTTGGCGACATATTAGCTATTCGTCGCCACCAGTGGCCCGCGAATGGTATAATTGGACGAATGAAATTGGTCACCCAGTGAAACGTCGCTAACGGCCCTCGAGAATTTGGCAACATATCGCTTGCTGGCCGCCATCAGCCCACCGACGTTTACAGCATGAGTTCTCCATACAGTTTTCTGTGATATCTCTGTTTCTAAACTGCATCGTCTAGTTGACTTTCCAGGACTACGCAAAAGTGACTCCTTCCCAACAGCGATGGTCGCTTCATTTCTTTGTATTCTTCTTTCTGATAACATGAGTCCCGATTCCTTCTGTTTGCAAACACTACTTAGGTCGAGAACCGCTAATAACAACAACAACAGTTTGCCCCATTTAAGCGTTAACATAATTACGACTCACTCTCTTTAAGGTTCTCGTAAGGTTGATATACTAAGGAACTAGTTTCAACTTGTTAGAGTTATATATATATATATATATTGAAAAGCATTTTAAGTACACTAACGTTTTCAAATTGCAGTAAATAGTAAAGAAAAGCAAGTACACACTCGGCGGACGTAATTCCAGCTATGAAAACCATATTTGTGCGGTAAAAAAATTAACTTGGTGTTTGGCTGTAATATACTAGCAATCAGATATATCAAAATTGATTGATTTCTTTGTACAAAGTGAGCCATGAAATTTTATACTTCTAATTTTAACGAAATAACAACGAAAGAGAAACCGGTTTTTAATATATTTATTATTTTATTTTTCAGAGGAAGCGTTTCCTGTTTGGGATCCTCTTCGACCATTCCTGGAGTTAAAGAAAAGACTGCAAGAAATAGACAAGTCTCCACCACCGACATCGGTCATCGAATTATTTTATCTCTGTTGCAGTGATGGATGTAATAAAAGTGATCTTCTAGGTGCATGCTGAGTAAATAAAATTAGGTTTTATTTAAACGTAACACCGGGGGACTGTAACGGAGATCAGGTCTACCAATACTTAAAAATAGCTTTAAAATATTTTCTACTGAATATTAAAATTATTACACACGTAAACTTAGGGAACACTTTTAAGAATGTCCTTTAATTTGTCCGTGAAATTTCGTTTGATAATTCAATAATAAGTATAGATTTGTAAGGGGACACTCATTAAATTTTTAATTGCGTCAAGTTCGTGCAAGAAATATGTCCACTGTTTATTATTACGTCTAGACTTGGCTGCTTTCTCTTTTTTTAAGTTAAAAAGTTTACTTAAAGGTTGAATTGTAAATCGATTGCGTTTACCTAAGAAGTTAATGTATTTTGTTCTACGTTAGCATGGTTTGGTTTGCACAAAAACTTACGTACAAGGTTAAAATATTTCCTAACTAACCTGGTTTTTTTTGTACACCGATGAAATACAAATCAATTTGCTTCCATTTGCTTAGGAATTTTGTACAACATTGTACGATTAACTACAGTTAATACTGAAATAAGGACCCTATCAGCAAAATTCGTCGGGCGAAAGTTGGGCCAACCGCGAAATGGTTGGGATACGGTTGGCCCTACCCCGGCCCGACGAAGCTTGCTGATAGGGGAATCGCTTTTATAAGTGCTTACAGCGAAACAGTAAAATAAGAAGCCACAATCGAAACTCGTTAGTTATATTCAGCTTAAAATATGGGTCTCTCTCTCTCTCTCTATGGGAAAACATTTGATTTGCTTTCCTGAAAACCTTGATAAACACATGTGATCTGATTGGTATGAAGAACCAACCACCTAATACTATGAGTACTTAATAGTGTTTTTTAACAAAAATGGATCGAATCACCAATTCACGGTAGGAAATAAGGTTGTTAAGCATGTTACTTACAAAGAAGCCTTTTTTGAAGCTACCACACGGTCTGTGTATTAGCCCTGTTAAAGTGCTAATACACAGACTTCATGGTAGCTTCGAAAGGAAAAGGGTTATTCGTTGACAGGTTTCATAAGAATGATCGCCAAATAACCTTTCCCTAATCTATTCCTATTGTTGTTTTATTTTTACGAGTAATGAAAGCAAAATAGTCTATTTTTATTATCGATTGTAAATTACAATTATCATTGATGAGGTAAAGGGTATTATCCACCTTGAATTTATTTTTTTTAAAGGCTTTTAGGAAACTCAGGTTCAGGTCAGATGGATGCTGGAATGAAGAACGTGGGAGAGCCCCGAGGAAACCACAAAGCCCACATGGCACGAGCAGGGTTTGAACCGACGAACCCCAAGCGTCAGAGGTGGGCGATCTAACCACTGAACCACCACAGACCACAATATTTCCGACTTTGAGAAGATGCGTCTAAAAAAAAACCTATTGCTACGAATATACAGGGTGTTTTTTACTAACTCGATAACTACGAAAGTATTTGGCAGAACGCTTTGAAACACAGTGCTTATAATTACGTTCATTCCTACCTTACGCCTCTTAACATGTAATGTTATTTTATTACGTTTTTCGTGTTAAATAAACACATTTTGGATAACTACCTTCGGGACAGTTTTCTCTCGGGACGTCTTCCACCTTTTTTTTTTTCATATTTGTATGTGTCAATATCTTCATAAATTTCGTTACTTTATGCAAACTAATTAACACACTAAACTAATAATAAAAAATATATATAACAGAGAAAGGAGACGCGTCTGGGACCTGGCGTCTCCTGAAGGTCAGGTCACGTTAGTGCCGTACCGAAAATCTGTCATTCCTGACAAAATCAGATGCTGTTACCGAAATTGTAATTATCTATATATTATCGGTCTTCAGAATCACATTGTTAAAATTACGAAAAAAAAAAAAATTAAGAACACTATTGGTATACGATATTTGCTAAACAAGTTGCATAGAGAAAATAGTCTTACTGATAATCATCTATAAAAGTTCAAATAAAAATCAATTTCTGCTTCTTGGAAATCACATTCGAATTCGTAAAGACGTTAAGACATTTATCAGTACTACAGTAAGTTAGTAGATAATAACTTTTTTAGAATTTCAAAAAAAATCGTTCCAATACAATTAAAATTGACTCCACTTTTTACCTTTAAAAAAAATCATGTTGTACTCCTTTAGAAGTCTTTAACGCCACTGTTTTCTTAAGGTTAATGTAAAGCAACAATCTCCCAAGAAAAGATGGCAGCTCTGCCTCCGTATACATCAAATATATTTTATCGTTTCACGAAATTTCAATGCTGCTTCTTAAAATTCAAGCCTAAAGACTTCTTAACTTTCAGGGAAGAAAGTTCATAACCAATCCAAGAGTTCGGTCAATGTCGATTTTTTATTTTTGTTTTTCTTTAATTGTTCTTGTGAATATCAAAACCTATATAACAATGAAGCTCTTTCACGAATGAACCAAAAAGCAAAATTAAAACTCCGTCATTGATCGAACTCTGGAATTGGTTAGAACTCTCAAGGCTTGAATTTGTAGCAGCAGCAGGATTGAAATTTCGCGCAACGATAAAAACGTATTAGACATATACGGAGGTAGTGCTGCCATCTTTTGTTGAAGATCGTTTCTTTACGTTACAATTAAATTTCTGCGTATTATCTTTAAATGCAATTCTTTATTTCATGTTCTGCATTCACTACTTTCCCCAATTATTGACGATGTATGAAGTTGCTGATGTCATATTTGATGTATAATATTAGCTATCCTGGCTACCAAACCGCAGGAATAATTCTTCTAAAAATTGTTTCGTAATTGTTGCAAAGGTGAAAATTACTCCTTTTTTTTTTTTTTTTTTAATGTTGAAGTTTGATAATCGAAATATTTTTATCCTTCAATTTCTTACACGTATACACGTTTTTACTGCATAATATTTATGTCAAATACTTTCAAAGTTATCTACAGGAAACGAAATAGCTAAATTACCTTGTATGTGGTTTCTATCTATTAGATTGCCACAAGTTAATATTACCGAGCGGCCGTAGCTCAGAAGGTAGAGCGTTGGCTTCGCATTCGGAAAGTACTGGACTCCAAACCAGCGGCCGACCATCCTAACTGAGGTTTTTTCCTCTGCCACACAGGCAAATGCTGGGATGGTATCTTCAACTTAGGCCCTGGCTGACTTATTACCACATCCTTTTCCCTACCCTATTCTGGCCTGAGTATAGTTCAAGTTAAAATTATCCCTGACTCCATGAAATAATTTATTTTCAGTACGTTTATTGTTATAGCAACAATACCAACATGTGCAATACCAGAATATTTGTGACACATGATTCTAACTACTCCCTGTTGACCATTTTTTTTTATTCCTCCAGATATACTATTTTCTTAGTGTAGTTTTACCATGTTTTAACAAAAAAATAAGTACTACAATGATGTAATGAGGTCTATGAAGAATTGATCTTATGGTAATATCATTAATTAAATAGCAGGAAGATGGTTTTATAAATTTGTACTTTTATTAATCTACCTGTATCATAAATTGTAAAGACTGAAGTTTATTGTATAGTTGTTACGTAATATAAATTATAATTTATTATTATATCACTTGTTTTGGAAAAGATATGTGAAGAAGGAATAAATTATATAATCTACACGCATGTTACTTGTTTTTTTTTAAAATACAATATCAAACCTTGACAGTACTGATTGAATTGTGTGGAATGTACAGGGTAATCAAAAAAAAAATTTAACAGTTATATGTTAGCTGCACAATATAGCGTAGTAACAAGTAAATTTTGTCTTCAAAGTGTGTCTCCAATCCTTCGCCAATGTTATCAACACATTTTCTCCACGTGGTCTCCATAGTCCTGAGACACCTCTTTTTGGGTATGCTTGCATGCACAATTGCAATATTCTGATAAAGATCTTGCACATTATTTGATGTAGCATATACACGTTCTTTTACCATCCCCATAGACACAAATCGCGCAACGCCAGGTCTGCAGAATATACTCACCATCTAGAAAGCCTCCTACTCCAATCCGTCTTCCAAAGAAAATATCTGTGTTAAAACTTGATTTTGAGAAAATTGCATTTGAAGATTTTGTGCTGCTACCCAGAAACTAATTAATATATATATATAATAAATCACAGCCATATTCAATCCACTAGTGGATGAGGCCTCTCCCCGCCCGAAGGGAGGAGTTGGTCTACTGCTCCCACACTGACCAGACGGGTTGGGAGAAGAGAGCAGAAGCTCTCACTGTGATCGCTACCTCTTTATTCAGATAGCTCCCCAATTGGCCTCACGACGCCGCACAGGCAACACTATCTGGAGTACTGCAACGGTCACCCGTCCAAGCACTGACCAGACCCAGAGCTGCTTGACTTCGGTGATCTTACGGGAACCGGTAGACCAGCTCGGCTAGGGCGTTGCCCATATATATATATATTACATAATAAGTTAAAATTATTTATGAAGGAACTAAAGTACTATGTATATACGTTTGAAATAAAGACGAAGGACTAATGGGAAACCTATATTATATAAAACAAATGATGGACTTAACACGGTTTACACATACAACTTTACGAATTTAAAGTTGGAGTGTAGACAGGCCTACAAGTAATTAGATTTTTCATTTTATTGCATTTGAACAAGAAATAAAATGGAAATATGATACAAGATCAAATAAAGGCGTATACAAAACTTTTCTAGTGTTCAGGTCTCAGCCCTTCTTTCTTTACTTTTCATATCCTATCTCCACTCCCATCCCCTTAGTCACGAACTTTTTTCTTTTAGGATTACTTAAATCTGTAGCTTTTTCACCCACGTGTCCGAACACTTTTCAGTTTTTTTGTTTTCCCTTTCTACCACTTTTTTTTTCAGTTTATTCTCTCGCTACATTGACTTCACTTTAACTATAGCACCACTTCTTTCGTTCCCTTCCTGTGTGTTGTATGGTTTCCTAATATTCTTCACAATCAACATAATCTGGGTATATATATCCTCGATTTTATGAGAAGTTTTTAATCAGTCATAGAAATGATGAAAAACAGGCGAGATGAATCGAAGAAAATCAGCCTTTTTCCTATCTGAAATCAAATTATCGTACGTGTGGATTCAAACTCATCATGTTTTCCCCTTCTCTTAAAAACTGAGTCCTGAATGGCTTCTCTTCATACAGTGATTTATTAAAAACACATACCAGGTTCTTCTTTTCTGTATTGAAGCCACTTCACTTGCTTCCAGACGAAAGGACTGTCATCTAAATCTGTGTATTGCTGAAGATTAGCTTTGAATAACGATACAAAATCCAGATAATTATCCTGGGTCAACTCTTTACTACAAATGGAGTTTTCTTGCCTGCCAGTCTAATTAGCTGGGCCCAATCCTGAGGATGTTCAATGGTTCCATTCTATTTCCTTTTTCTTAATTAGTGTGTGCCAGGTATCACACTCCATGAGTGTATGTCCAGGTATCAAGAACGTTGTGATTGATCACTTGCAGAGTGAATGATTTTTTGCAGTAGAACAATATACATCACTGTCACGTGAATGTTCTTACTCTGTCCCCCAACACAGCTGTTCGAGTACAGTACCAATGACAACATTTCAGGGTTTAAGCCTCCACTTAGAGGAGGGAGGAAGAAAGAACGAGAAGGATGAAAATTTACATCATCTTCATAAATTCTGATATTCTATGAATATCTTGAGAATTTTTAGATATTTAGGTATAAATACTAATTCTTTCTTTGTAAGATGCAGAAATAAAAGAAAAATATTCGGTTACACATCCCTCATTACTATTCATCATACCATATTCGAAAATCACGCAATATCATAAATTTTCTAGAACTTACTCAAAGAAAGAGAGAATGACGAAAAGTGAAGACGAGAAATCGAGAACTAAATTAAAATTTTAAATATTGAAATGATATGTTCAACATTACATAAAAAGTGCAATTAAAATTCACTTAATATCTATAGTGTCAAACGCTTTACATCTTGTATCTGGTCAAATATCCTCCCCCAAGATATATCCCATTAGTACAAGTTAAGCAAAAAAGTTTTTGCCGTTCGAGAGCAGTGATAAACAAGTGGACGGTACATACCTTTAGGTTTCGAAGTAAGCTCCATCAGCATCCAACACCTTTTGCCAACGTTCCTGCAGCTGCACAATACCCTGGTGATAAAAGTCGGCGGTCTTCACGGCAAAGAAATCCGTGAGTGCGTTCCGCAGGTCTTCCTCATTGGCGAAGGATCTCGAGGTGGCTGTCGAGGGAATGAAACAGGTGGTTGTCGAGGGAATGAAACAGGTGGTAATCTGTTGGCGCAAGGTCCAGTGAATATACTGCATGGCATTTTCATGGAGGAACAGCACACCCTTGCGATTCACCAATGCCGGCTCCTTCTGCCGCAATGCACGGTGCACCCTTTGCAACTGCTGTGAGTAGAGGTCAGCAGTGATGGTCTGATCAGGTGGAAGGAGCTCGTAATGCACCACTTGGCGACAAGTCCACCATACAGAGAGCATAACCTTTCGTGGGTGCAAAGGTGGTCTTAAGGTGTGAGGAACAGGGTCACGTAGCGACAACCGATGTCTGGTACGATTGGGAATATCATAGAGGACCCACTTCTTGTCACCAGTGAGCAAGCGATCAAATATGGGTGTGTTCAGGTTCCGAGTGAGCAAGGACAAACAGTCTGTCACTCGTTGTTCCTTGTTGGCTGCCGACAATGTGTGGAGTACCTACTTGCTTAACCTGTATGACTTCCGTATCCCATGCAGGTGCAGTCTGACTGTTTCAGCAGAAACATGAAACCTTTCTGCAAGTTCATCACACGTTAGACCACTGTCCTCCTCGATGGCTGCTTTCAGGGCCTCGTCATCAAACACATGTGGTCGTCCACTGAGAGGTTTATCAGTAAGGTTCACATCTCCCGAACGGAATTTCTGGAACCAATGCCTGGCGGTGCGTTCGTTCACGGCATTATCACCAAATGCCTGGCATATGCGGCGACTTGATGCGGCAGCTGACAGGCAAACTTTAAAGTCATACAACAAACACACGCGAACAAGCTGATTCGATACCTCCATTTCTCTTTTACACTGGACGAGCTATGGCTGCTGTGTGTGAGCACCGTGGCTGTATTACTGGAAGTCGATGGTCAGACTAACTCCCGGTCGCTTGGCAGGCACGTGTGTCATTTCTTCCTCTCTGTGAGTGCATGATTAATGAGACGTCAAAAACTTTTTTGGTTACCTTCTAATTAGCAGACTACCGTTGAAATCTTTCATTTCTTGGGAAAAGGGAAGTCTGGCAGGCGTCGAACCTAAGAATATAAGTCACATAGGTTCATTTTCACAAAGGTGTATAGATCACAGTTTATGAAGTTGTTTTTGTGTATGGCTCTTCTTGTCTAGTGATCACGTTAATATCGCATGCTACAACCAACCAATTGTAGATTATTGTTAACACAAATAAATGCACACTGAAGTAAACTTTTTCGTAAGCATATTGGAAGATATCTCTTGATACAAATATTGTTCTCACGTCACATCATTATTGGAAAAAGAATACGAATTATTTACTTAATGAAGAAAGGAGGACATGTGATTAATGGGTTGAAAGACAGAAAAGAAGACAATTTAGGAACTGAAGAAGTTAAATCGGGAAACAGTACTTCTGGAACAATTTTGTTTATGATGATGATCAATTACCTACATTACGTCAACAAGGTCACTGTAACTTAGATATTGTTCTATACGTAACGAAGTATGTATATTGTTGCGCAGTGCTCGAGGCTATTGATGCTATTTAAGTGAGCAAAGTTGTGTATATTTAAATGCAGTTGTAGTTAGTGGCAATAAGATATTGGAATTGGAAATGTCTATTAGAAAGATGAAGGACCTAAACTTGATTTGATCCAAAAGCAAAATGTTATTTTAACCAAAATTTCAGGAGAACCACAAAGTAAAACTCGAAGATCTGTATCATTCGTGAAGCTAAAAATACACTGAAAGAGAAGCTTCCGGAAGTTACAACATACTTTTAAAAACGCACCGCCACTCCGATTAATCCACACTGATAAAATTTCGCTTCGAAACGCTACTTATAAAACGCTGTTACTAAAGGGACACCAACATATAATATCACTAAATAATTTCTGTTGCATCCTCACTTAAAGGCAAAGCACAAGTTCAAGATGAAGGTTGAAAACATTCCTTTAAATAAAAAGAGACGCACAGATGACATTAGAAAAGTTTATTTCTCTCTTCGTAACAAATGTTAAATGATTTCCTTGTGCAAAGAAACAAAGAAAAAAAAAAAAGGCCACAATTCTTTAAATTACGAAGCCGTCAATACACAGTGTACATACATAAGCTTTAGAACTCTGGTCCATAAACAGTGAAATGTAGAAATATTATACATACAGATCTCCTCTTCGATACAGTCGAAGGACGAAACAGTAGTCTGTTGATGAATTGATTAATTTGATACAAAGTTCAATGAACTTTACAAATCAATAACCGCCAGCAAGATGACGATCTACCACATTGGACCTTGCATGAATGCACATTTCATTTTTTACAAAACGCAAGCAGATAGTTTGGCTCTGGTGGAACAATTTCCTGGCTGCTTAGATCAACCATCCATCATATACCCTGTGGCACTTCTTTCTTAAGAATTCATCACGAATTGTGTGTACAATATTCCAGTCATATTCACTGATTATCTGAAGCAATGAAACATCACTGCAATCGAAGGGCTTAGTATAACCATGATACCACAACAGCTGGAACAATGTTTGGATCTTTTATGTTTAATTACAGTCCCACACTGAGTGTTCGAAAATTTTCAAATATTTTTCATGGTCACACAGTTGCAAAGAGAATGTATGTACACAGTAGTATTTCACAAAACGATTACGGTAGGTACACAAACAAAATTCATCTACAACCTTGTAAATTCATTCTTCAATCTTAACATTTAAACAAAATTTTAACAATTATCTCTTTCAGTAAGAGTTAAATTAAATTATATAAGCAAAGGCTCTTGGTTTTCTTTGTAAAAGAAATATGGAAGAAATATATATAGTGAATCTACATGAAAAGACGAACTTTTGCAAATTTTAATATTTTAAATACAACACCTTTAACATAACGTAGGAAGAATCCTTATGCTCCAGCTGTTTTCTGTGGCCCTTTTTGCGTCATATTTATCTTGTCTCCCAAACTCAACGCCATTCCCTGTAGACAAATGAAGTAAAATACACGTAAGAAAAGTTATTAAGAACATTCCTTTTTCATATTAGAAATCGTGCTTTGATTTTATACTACTCATAATTCGCATTTTATTTACACATATCATGCACGTTACAAAGGCTGCCTCAAAAGACATCATCAGTTACGATGGAGGAGGAATGTAATTAAACAGCACAATTTATTGTGAGTTTTCATACTGGTATGTCAGAGAACGAACTCAAAAAAAAGTCTACTGCAGTCTAATGTAACTCAGTTTTTTACATGGGGATCGATCGAGTCCAAGGTTTACGAAAGTAAGATAAATGACCTCATTGAGTTACATAATCGTATCAGAGCAGCAGCAAACTTTATTACAGTCCACAAGCTGCAGCGTTTCGCGCTACCAATTAGCATGGGAGTGTGTGTGTTCTGGCATGTGTGGACGTCAAGTGGAGGCACTGAAGTTACATTAGAAATGCAGTAGAAATCCCTAGGTCCATTCAATAACGTATGAATATTGGAACATGTTTGAATTTTTTTTTCTTTTTCCAATTACGGCCTTCCTTCATTGAAATAGTGATTTTTGAGATAAATCTGATGAAATTGATCCACAAACGATTTTTTTTCTTATTGTTTAAATGATGGTTACATTGTTCAAGAAAGTTCTCAAGGCAATCAGAAGCAGAATATGTAGTACCACATTTTATTCCAACATAACATGCATTTTCTTCCTCAAAATTCAAATTAAAAATTCGGGGTCTTACATACATGTACAGATTTTACGTAACTATTAAAGAAATGATTTAACATTTCTGCCTTATTTGTCAATATTTATATTCAATTATAACCTCACATTATAAAACAAACCACGACATAAAGAACTGGAATGCTTGTCTTGGCCTATTAATATGTTATAATGCAAGATTCTGTTTACACCACCATCGCCCATTACACTCAGACGCTAAATCTCACGTCGTGCTGCTAGAATGCCGTGGCTACGTAGTCAACGACTGACAATAAGTTTACACCCATCTGTAGCTTGAACGTTCCTCCATACTACCAAAATACAATGTTTAAGATTTGACACGGTTGGCAGACAACGCTTTACTAGCGATTAATGGATTTAATTTTATTTATGGCCTTTAGGCAACTATGGCTCAGGACATGCTGACGTAAGAGCTTGACCTGAAAAAGTCAATAGGATCACAAATGGACTCATTCTCTAGAACCTGATTTTGTGAAATACCTAACATCGGCGATAAAAATCACTGATCATCTACTTCTGGTTTTTAAACTTTTGTTTCATGTGTTTCTTTTCCATATATTTGTATCGCATTGGAGTGTAAGATTATACACGAGGAAGAGTTATATATTTGACTAGATACGGTACACATGTTTCAAGGAACGCTTCGTTTTTCAGCAAATTAGCTTTGAACTTCAAAAAGCCGAATAGTTAGGCTCAGAATATGGGTAAAGACATTTGCCAGGAACTTCTAATTTCTTTCAATTCAGGATTACATCCTAAAATTGCATTGTACAGAAATTAAAGCACTTATGTCTGCGTGTAATAGGAAATTAAAAACCAAATCTTTCATGACCTACACAACTTTCGTTTGGGGGGGGAGGGGGGAATCAGTCAAGCAAAATGACACTAAGACCATGATAATACATTGCTAATCTTTTAAATCACAGGTCCTCCTTTTTTTTTTTTTTTAGTGCCCCCGTTTGTAACCACTTTTCCAAATTACATTATTTCGAATTTCGCTGTAATACTGTAGAATAATTAACACTAATTTATAATACTATACTCTATGAGTAGACAATGAAATGAAAAGTCTTCCATCATTAAACGTTTTAAAACATTTTGTTATCATTTTTCAACTGCACATATACTTGTATCCCCAGGATGGGAGCCGCTATATTTAAAGCGTTAAAATAATAAAAATAATAATGTCACACAGATCTCTATATGCTTCTTCCAGTAAACCCTTCGCCTCGTAAATATACGTATATATCAAGCACGCACCTATTAAATTTATTTATGGCCTTTAGGCATCTAAGGTTTAGACCTAGTCTAGCACGCAACCCACTTTTACCTGCTATTGTGATATCTCACAGAGCTCAGTACTAGCAAAATATCAATATTTACCTGACTTTTAGCACGAATTCGAATATGACCTGTTACAGGTGCATCCGGTTTGTTGAAGGGTTTCTCTATACTTAAATTAGCCAGTGCATCTTCACCGAATATTGATCTTGCATACATATTCGCTGCCATGAAGCCACACTGTCCAGATAACGCCTGCAAATATTACATTAGCAGACATGAATCTATCAGTTTTATCTACAAATAACCTGCATATACCTTGGAAAAAAAATAATTCCTTAATTTATGAAGAATTTCACAGTAAAATACCACCAAATACAATAAGAATGCCAGTGTTACTCCGCCTTAGTATAAGCTACATCTAAAAAAAATAGCGTATGTGTCAAGTACTTTCATACTATTCCAAATTGAATTTCATAGATATACAAATTAAAAACGAGACAAGTACGAGAAAGAGATATTAAAGTATGTAATATTGAAACTTCTATACTTCTGGGTTTTACAATACCTTAGGTTTCAGTCCATCTTTGCTTATCACTTTCTTACACTATTCGTGGGAGAAGGAACGAGGGAGATAGCAGACCCGCCCTTTGTTCAAGACACCGCCCACCATTCGTTTTGTGTGGCTACAGAAAATCTGAGTCCCGATGATCGGTGTACGCAACTTGGCCACTAGACCACGCGGTGTTTACGAGGGTCGAATAAAAAGTAATATATCCGATTTTATAAATCATCAACAGATGGCAGAAGTGACGTACCGCAAGCACTTACTTGTTCTTTAACATTTCTTCCTTTGTCTCAGCTTGTGATAAGCAGTTCTATGAAGTGATTGTCTACTTGTCTCTTGAAATGCAGATATGTAGTGAACATTCACCTTCTAAGCAACATGCTAGGATTCAATTTCACTTCAATTCAAATTCACGGACTTGTGCAAGCTGTTTTATCATGTCTTCAGGGCCAACAGCCTGAAATCAATGAAGACTCAAAAAGAGCTGTAAGGGAGTGATTGAAAGAACAAGATGGTTATTTCTTTCGTAACGGCTTTCAGAAACTTGCCTATAATTTGGTGAAATGTATGGCGAAGGAAGGTTATATAGAAACGCACATAAAACAAATGCATAAGTTTTTACGAATGATTTTGTTTTTCATTCTTCAAGATACCTTAATTTTTGCGCAAAATTGCAAAATCGTAATCATTCCTTTTCAATGAATCTTCGTGCATGCAATAATTACAAATATATACATTAATAGCCGAGTACCTCTTTTAAACGAACGGATTTATAACGCATCTTTTTTAACACAAGGTTCCTCTGAGAACACCACAAATTTAGTTAATTTACTTATTTTTACTTTGTCGGTTGAAATGGCAAAGTCCTACGTCCCTTGGCGAGCATATCCTTAGGGAAATTTATGCTCGGAACCGAATGGGGATACATATAGTTGCTTATAATTTTTATATTAATCAATTGAATTCGTTCTTGAATCTTTTAAGCTATTGGGACTTTTTCTAAAGCACGCTAAGTTTGTAGCCACTGGGATCCAATTATAACTTCAGGCGTGCAACGTAATGGTTATATTTTGTATACAAATTTAAAATATTTTCTTTCATACAGAGTTCAGATTTACAGTTCATGTACTCTATTATAGTAGTTTGCAATTTACTACTACTGCGCCAAAAATTTAACAGTACAAAATTTCGATGGTTAAACTATCTAAAAGAAAAATGATTTTCACAAATGAAAAATTTATTCTCAAAAAATACAATCTCTATCTACAACCAAGACAAAGAAAATGTTTCAGGAAAAGAAATAATTAAGGGTCAGCTCTACAATCGACCGCTCAACTTCTAGTCAGCGTTAAGTTGAGGCCAACTCTCATTTTGCGTACTCTCATTGGCCAAAATCAGACTTGGCCTCAACTTAGCGCTGACTCGAAGTTTAGCGGTCGATAGTAGAACTGACCCTAAGTAAATCAAATGATTTCTACACAGTCCAAAAGGGGCAATTGGGATAACGGAGTAATTGTGGCACACAATATTTTTAGCTGTATTTATTTTTGCACTTTTATTTCGTTATTTATTCTTCTATCTAAATACACGTTGTTAGTAAGTGTTAGTGCTACTTTGTTGGTGAAGTGAAAAGTTATTCAAGAAGAAAAAACTGACGAGTTTTAAGTGAAATAAACAATTAACTTTCAACCAAATTTCTACAGCAATATAATGTTCCAAAGCTTTCTTTCATTTCAGTCAGTTAAACTACCAGTCCATCTCACTACACAACTGAAAGTTCTTCTGGCAGCCACTATCGCAATTACCTCACTCTTTTTTTAAGTTCGGGACAATTGTAATAACAAAGCCTGAGTTAATTGTCATATAATATGAATTTTAATGTTTTAAAAAGCCTTTTTAGAAAGTTTTACAGTACAATAAAATGTTTAATTTGAAATTTGGGTTCAGATTACAAATACAGACTGTTTTCTAAAAATTTGGCTTTCGACTACTAAAACAAGAGTAAATTAAATAATAGATGTGTTGTTCATTTTCATATTTGTTAATGTAGCACTCACTTATTCTTTAAAACCTATTTATTGAAACAAACAACGTGCAAAAAGATGTGGTACTTTTGTTCACTACGACCCATAAAAATGCAAGTGCTAAAAGTAGACAAGTTGTTTTTACGCGCCTCAGTGGCAGCTGAAATAAATAAATTGTGTATTGTAACAATGATTTCTTACTTCGAACTGACGTTCTGTATCTATTATATAAACAACATTTGACGCTAAAACACGACGTTCGCATTTTGGGTGATTATTTCCTTCTTCCAGCTAATGATTCAATTGCCCTAGTTGTAAGGCAAAGTACTGGAACAAGGAGTTGGAATGAAGGCACATTTACTTCCAATCCACCGAGGTCATTACAGTGGAACCTCGATATATCGAACCTCAAGGGGAACGAGAAAACTTCAAATTATCAAGGATTTCGATATACAGAGGTTCGATTTATCGAGGTGATTTCTGACTGACTGCGATATATAGAGGTTCACAACAACAAAAACAACGGTTATTGAATGCGTTTCTCATCACTAATTTGATGTAATTAAAGGGTACATTGAATTGAATTACAGACTGTTACAGTAATACAGTATGTACGTACTGTAATAGAAAAATAAAGCCTACATTGATGATTAAATTTAGGCAAATTATGTAATCACTTTGTAAAAAGACAGTACAGTATAATAGATTTTATCAAAAGAACTTCGCTATATTGAGGTTTTCCATTCAAAATTTCGATATATAGAGGAGGTACGATGCCACGCCAAGCAAGTATAAAAATTCGAAATATCGACATCTTCCTGACCACTCCTTCGATATATAGAGGTAAAAAATACTCACGGGAGTTATAGCAGGTTCAAGGGGAATGGAAGAACTTTGATTTATCAAGGAATTCAATATATCGAGGTTCCACTGTATAATAAAAAAATCTCCGGCATTTTGTATCATAAAATATATTGGAAATTTATACACTGGCAAAGCAGAAAACACTTCCGTATTTTGACTTTAAAAAATCGCACATGTACTGTATATAAAGATCAAATATTGCACTTTCTTACTTTAAAAAAGTGGAATCCCCCATCACAATTGTCCCACCTAACTGTAGCTACTAAACAAAAGACATAGTAAACGGGGTAAGAAAAGGGGTCCTATTCGGCTTCCGCGTTAAAAAACAAAATCACGCCTTACGAGGGTTGAAACAGGACTAGAATATGACTCAGAACACTACTATGTAATACAGTGGTTCACTAAGAGCAGAACGTAAACATATATTAAAGATGATGAAAGAAAAAACAAAAAAACTGGCACTACTTATTTCGTTTTTCACTGGATTTCATGTCAATGTTTTAAATCTACAACAATCTCACCTTGAGCAAAGATCACTATTTAACGTAAACCAATACCACTAACATACAATCTACATAAAGTTTGAAGAACTTAACAGACAAATCTATTAAACAAAGACGCATGTTTAATACAAGAATGATTTTGCGGAAATATTCAATACCTTGAATATATATATATTAAATTTAAAGGAAAAGAGAAGATTTTCATGGGTTGAAGTGAAATACCAAGTCACAGTTACAACAGAAAAACCAAAGAAAGGGGTGAATGATTCGAAGCAATACAGAAGAAATGCAGCATAAAAAAAATACTCAGTAGTCACCCGAAAAAAAAAAAGAAATGCGAAAGAAAATGCGCACCATGCATAAGAAATGAACATGAAATAAACCAGAGCGAAATTAACGTTTTATTCAAGGTGAATGGAGACACGCAAATATATTTGAAGACCGCATGAGAAGACAACTAAAGACAATGAACTTATGTAATACCTTATTTTCGATTCTTGCTGAGAACCCAATACGAGATCATATCACTGTGTGCACAGAAACGTTTTAATTGTTAGGAGACAAAAGCAAAACTTTCACTACACAAGAAAAGGTAGTTGTTTACGAAGGTTCAAGAACCACTAAACTATTAAATCTTATAACAGACTCTCTGAGTGGCATTACGCTTGTATATTACGCACCTTTACAAATGTCTGGCGCAAGCGCGCCTTTCTAACTTTCGCCTTGTTAGATTAAAATCATGCATCCTTCCTTCTACTGTCATTATGTCAATTACTAGATTCTACAAATGGCGACAACTGAAATCCTCGCTCATCCCTCCTGCAGACGCAGTCCTTTTTCAAACACTGGACTCAACGTTTTTGGCACTGGAACTTGAGTTTCTTTAGCACTAGTTTTTTCGACCATTCACATTACCCGTGTGAAGAATGGAAAAAGTAGATGAAAATCTGACCTTTTCCAACGTACCACCCAATATTCGCTTGGCGTGATTGTGGAAAATAAGGAAAAACTTCAGTTAGGATAGCCGGTCCCAGAATTTAAGACCACAACCTTCCAATTACGCTTCCAATAAGCCAGTAAACTCATTTTGTTTTCTTCAGTACACATATACATACAGTGCTCAAGTACAGTACATTATTTCCCCCACAATACGAATAACCAAGTTACGAAAACCGATTGCGAAGTATCTGAATTAGTACCACACTGACGTCAAAGGAATTACTTTTCTATATACTAACAGAGAGAAAGAAAACTGAGCGATACAGTAATTTACAGTTTGCGAGGCTTGTGTGTTTCTTATTGTGTTAGATGACTTCTGTGTTTCTTAATGTGTGCTTCGAATCATTCGCCCTTTCAATCCGCGTCTCCACCTTGTTATGATCCTTGCATGGCATTGTCGAGAGATCCAAATGTGAATAG
>JAGDQP010025515.1:0-26856 GCA_022664845.1 Lepisma saccharinum
AGACATCAGGAAGCAGCATAAGGTCTTATAATGTGTTTACATTAGTGATGTTTGTTAGTGGATTGTACTGTAGAACATGTAGTAAATACAAATGATCTAAATGTTGCTCCAACAACTGCAAGGAACCACAACCCCGAAGATCAGCGGTCCTACCATGCTGCTACTTCCGGGCGCTACTGGTGTGGTGTGAGCTTTGTGCGGGAGAGGACTCGTGCTTTCCGAATAGGAACGAAGTTCTTTCTACACTCTCTAATCCTTGTCAACACACTGACCCAACTGAACTCTGTCGATATAAAATAGGAACCTGTTTATTGGAGGTTCTAGTACACCGCCCTACCGGAAGATGACAGAAATATAGTTCAACAGTAATCCCATATATAACTCTCTTCAACTGGCGGTTCTATACTTTCCTAGTCCTTGCTTTTAGCGTTAGGCGTCTACGGCTCAGGCTGGGATATGGTAGGAGAAAGAATGCAGTAAGAAGTCTGCCAGAGCTAAAGTTCAATATACCAACCAGATATTTGACTGATGTGACTGACGAGAAACAATAGGTTCACATTAACTGGTATATAATATGGATGAACACATGGATCCCGTTGGAGCACGTAATATTCGAACCGGAACCCGGATTCGTATCTTGGAAATATAAACTGAGGACACGAATCTCGTTCTTGGGACCGGGTACCCATATCCTAGTACCTGGCTTCAGAATTCAGATCCGCGCACCCAGATCGAAGTATCAGATCCGAATCCTGTTTCAAATTCCAGGATACCAATCCTGGTTCCAGTTCCAAGATCGAGGTACCCGGTTCCAATACTAAACAGTATTCTTAATGTGAACCTATTGTTTCTCGTCAGTCGCACCAGGCAAATATCTGGTGGTACATTGAACTTCAGCTCTGGCGGGCTACTTACTGCATCCTCCCCCCCTCCCTATCGTAGCCGGAACTATAGATGCTAATGCTAAAGACTATAAATGATTAAAATTCTTAATACGGAGCCACCTTTTTTAGCCGTTCGATCTGAGGTGTCAGGCTAGCAACTACAGAGTTTCGGGTTCGGATCCGGACTGGGACACGGATGCTTGTGGATTTTTAGAAACGTAACAGTTCGAACATGGCCCAAAAATACCAAGTTTACTAAGTGTTTTTATAACTTAATGTAGACCGCTAGTGCCATTTCTTCCCCAGACACACAACGAAAATATTTTATATTACAATCGCATTATCGTTCCGAATTACAATTTTCATGGTAGTTGCAGGGAGGTATGACCAACATATAAGAAGTTTTTTAAAAATTTTGAGATGTCCGATTTTGGCGAAATCAATTGTAACTCTGTCAATTATCATATCTAATGAAAGCTTATTAAAGAGCTTTAAAATGAGCCCTCTCTAGCATTGCTGAGTATAAGTAATTGTGTAAACTGAAAACACGGAACATGTGACTTTTTGACCTTCCATGAAACAAAAAAATCTGAAGAAATAATAATAATATTCTCAACAGGGACTAGCAGTAAACCAAAACTCATAGAAATCTGAGAGGGTGAGATAGAATTTTGTTTAAAAGTGTGTTGATTTCACATGGAATTACCCGTGTAATACATTCTCAAATGCTTCAGCATTGTAAGGGAATTTTTTTAATATGTGATGATAAGCGTATTTGTTATATTAGTGAACCCGTACGAACGTCAGAATAAGGGAGAATATAGTGTTTGTTCTGTCCCTGCCTCCCCCCATCCCCTTCAGATCTCAACAACTACAAGTCCGACAGAGTTCACCCATACATCGTTGGATTTCAAACGGTGGGGGAAATTATAACTTTAACTATAAAAGTGGTAGGTCCCGACATTCGCTTAGTTATCTCCATTTCTTCCTATGACTTAGACAGTTTCTTTTGAATACGTTAAAATATTACTTGAATTTATTTAAATGTCTATAATTAAACCATTACTTAGCTTGTTTTTATAAATGCATATTTGATTGTCTACTTTCAGAACCTTTTACCTGAAGGATATGAATATTACGTAACAGCCTTCCAAGTACAGTGTTCGAGAACAGAACCTGATTCACTAGATGATGAACTTTTTGCTAGGTATGTATAGGTTTACTCTGCTGGTGTTACAAAAAACTTTCTTCCTTGATAAGAGAATTTACAGGCTCATTCTCTGATAAACTGCGGTATCTTACTTTCAGAGTATTGAATTCATTTTAATTTGAAATAATGGAAGTTCTAAACTTCATTGCTGTTCCCTGTTCCCTCTTGTCCAATTTTTAGCCTTTTTTTTTTGAAAGAAGAATTGATTGGTAGCCTTCGAAAGTATTTGTGAAAGTTCTACCCGCTTTCGGTGTACATATGGAAGTGCGAACAATACAAAACTGAACTCGACCTAATCGATGATCTCTGTCATCTTGAATCCCAAGGCTCAGTCCTGATGTATGGCGTCGAAGAACTGTTGTACGGCAGTTGTCACAGTCTTCACATAATCATTGACTTTCCACACGAGCGAGTTCTGCAAAGCGCGAAACATGTAGATGCTAGATCAGAATAGGGCGAATGGGATAAAACCTCCAAACATTGTCCATTAATTTTTAGCGGGTAATCACAGCAGCATGTGGCCTGGCGTTGTCATGGTGGATGATGACTCCTTGGCGATTGGTGATGCGTGGCTGCTTCTATCGAAGTCCTGCTCTCAATTTGTCCCAACTGTTGACAGTAGAAGGTATTAACAGTTTGGATAGATTTCAAAACCTCCCACTGAATTATGCCTCGGATATCGCATCGCATACTTAACAGCACCTTCTTGGGATGAAATTCTGTTTTGGACGTCGATGGAGGCGGTTCAGAAACGTGACACAGTCCTTCGACGCTTTACGTTCCGGTACAGAACCCACTTATATCACCCGTGAAAATGCGTTTCAAGACCTTGTCATTTTTGTACCGCCAAAGCAAGAGAACGCAAGTTACGACGCACCCCTCACGTTTTTACTCAGCTGGTGGAACCCTACGATCGAACTTGGTGGGTAGCCCAGCGATTAGATCCGTCTTTCAACTCTCGTCCTGTGTACAAGGAAGATTTCTGTCAATTCCTCTATGGAAGGATTCGGGCTGTTTCGTATGGCTTGGTCGGTACCCTCCTCGGAAAACACTGATGGATTTCCAGAGCATAGTTAAACTTGACAGTTTGTGTATCCGTCACTGAATTTTCGAAACCAGCTTCGACACGTGCGATCGTCAACTGCATCTTCCCCATACACTTGCCGAATTTTACGGCAGACTGCGGACGGATTACTGCTTTTATCGAACTCAAAACTTAAAACAGTGCCTGCTGTGCTCCTTGTTAGTATTCATTTTGCCGACACGATACGCTGTCCCTGTCTGCTTCTCCACACTCACTTCTTTTGCCTATGGTTGCTCTAATGTTCCCCCGATTCTCGCACTCTTTGAGGTCAGGACTCCGCTAACCTGTGACATGTCAAAACATGTATAAATTTTGTCCTTACTCAATAGTTTATGATAAATTGAAGGAAATTCGTAATTATATTGTTTGTTTATATTATAATATCACTACTATATTTAGTATTACTGCTGCCTTACGTATGTTATGTGTAAATTTGAGGTATCCCTAAATTATAGGCCACGGATATTGTCTATCTGACAAGCCAAATTCTAAAATTTCCTAAATTTTTAGGGGCGGTTCTATTACTATTTTTATATTCCTTAGTTGCAGAATTTATTATTTATTTCAGACACTAGGTTGTCCCAAAATTGAATAAAAAGGTACTAATTGTGCACTAGAATCTCTGTTCAAGGAAATTTGATTGCCTCACAACGTAGAAAAAAAAATAGTCATGCAAGCACATCAGCTGGTCACGAAAAAATGTAGAGTTACGTAATATGCAATTTTGAACATGTCTTCGAACACAATTGATATTTTAGGTGATTGCCAAGTGTCATGACAATTAAGAAGCAGCATTTTCTTTTACGTATTAGTAATTGTGTATAGCGAAATGTGAATAAGAGGAGTGCAGTGAACATTAGAGCCTCTTTTACTTCTGGAGAGAGGTGCAGCTGAATTATGCTATTCGCGTCTTTATGAGGTTTCATGCTTGGACAAAGTTCCGTACTGAAATAATATTGAAACAAATTTTCAGTTCTAAATCTACTCTCTCTCTGGATGCATATTTTATGATGATAAAACAATTTTGTTTGCCTCGTACAAGGATGTTGATATAAGCATGTTTCAGGCTATGTACAGTCGTTTTTGCAAATAAAGAAATCTCATTGTTTAGCAATATTATTATTTCAGGTAATAAAATATTAATTTCTCTCACTTTTTCCCTTCAGGTTTTTTCTTAGTTGCCATGATAAGAAAGAAGCAAAAGAGTGGGTGGAGGATTTTGAGGAATCTTCGAAAACCACATTCGCAGTTCTTAGCGGTTGTTCCAAGAAAGAGAGACCAGATGTTGTTTACACGGTAAGTGTATGAGTAATTACTACGTATAGTTAAATCCACTGATACGCATAATGATAGTACAGTAAACCATCGATTTAACGTACTGTAAGGGGCTAAGGGTGGTCCGTATAGAAAAAGTTTCAGTGGTATTAATACGTATATATTTTAATGGCAACTTTTTATGTACATATTAATTTGCTGAGGACTGGGCTTGCTTTTATACTATCCGTTAATAGTTTACGATCGGAATTCCTGAAAAATTATTTGTCAAGCTATGTCCGTTAAATCCAAAGTGCGTTTGATTTTAAAAAAATCGTGAGTTTATTGCACATACTCGTATTTTCGTGTTTCTAACTATCATGATGTGAATGATTGAAATTTGTTTAAAGCATTAACAAAGGAAAGATGCTTGATATATTGATGTAGGGAATAGCTTTGAATTTTTATTTTTTAAAAAGGAAAGTATTCACTAGATCGTGTTCATAAAGGTTGATCGCGATTTATATCAGGGGATTAAAAAAAAACAATTATTTATATCAAAAATAGATTTAAAAAGAAAATAAACTGTAGTATTTTTAATCCTTCTGTAGTTTGAATCATATCTAAGCTTGACATTTACCTTTTAAATCTTATGTGATGATAGGCTCTTATGATGTAAATCAAAACCAAAGTGATCGACTAAGAATTTTAACAAACTATTTGATTGGTTCACATCTCATATTACACGCAGAATTTTAGAGAAGAACGTAGGAATCCAATTCACATAATAAGTTTACAATTTGTATTACAAATACTGTGTGTTTATTTTGGTAATTCAAATCAAAACGGAACGTACATAAAACAGAATCTAGTTTTGTTTTCAAACAAAAAAATGTTTTGTAACATTACCTACTTTCTGTATTGGTATCAAATTATTTGATTTCTTCACATTGCTAAAAAGCAATTTATATTCAATGAAAGGATAAAAATGCAAAGCTGCGTATCCATTTCACTGCATTATATAGCTCTGTTGTATTGAATTTTATCTCTAAGACCTTTAGGCAACTTTGGATCAGACCGAATTAATGATGATGGTGAATTGGCGGAATGGAGAAAGTGGGAGGAAACGAGAGAACCATGAGAAAACCCGCGAACACGATTTATGTTCACCACAAAGCCCACATGATACGAGCCGGGATCGAATCGGGGACTCTACGGACCAGAGGTGAGCGTTCTACCACTCAGTGACCGCGGTTCCAAAATAGCTCCCATACTTTATGGAATATTGTCATAGGGTGTTCCCAAATTGATAGTACAGTTTTGAGGGCTGATAACTAAGTGAAATGAACTAAAATTAGTAAACTTAAATCATATAATATTTCCTTAGGAGTATATAGACTGGAGAAAAGAACCAATTGCGATTATTAAAATTTGCATTTGCTTAGGAAGAATGAAAGACGTTATTTTACAAGGAAAGCTGATGCGTAGAAACATTCTAAAATTGTTTCTTTTTCGAACTTAATTACCGTGTATACCCCTGTGAACCACTTCATTCATCGTTTATCGACGAAAGTAACGTACAAGTTCCGTATATGTTAACTTCCCTTCCCATTGCCGATGGCAGATATTTAGGTAACTGTGAACCTTCTTACTATTTTGAATAGGTCACGATATGGTATGCCAGTGACTTCTGGGATGTAAAATACCAACTTCAACGAGTTCACAGTACTTTTGTAGAAAATCAACTAGCACTAGTAAATCCCTTCAGGTTTGTTACTCATGGGCAATACGATACCCAACAGCTACCATCTTCTGCGTTTCTTGTCCAACTGTATGTGAACTAAAAATATGCAAAAATAGCATGCATTTAAAATTTTGCTTCTACATTTATATATATATATATATATAGAAAGGCATGCATGAACTTTGAGGACGTAAGCATGATGTTCACGGTTTTGGTAGTTTTTGTGGAGTAACCACTCATAGCGGTAAAGCACTATTCCTTACTTCTGTAAAAGACAACTTTTTGCTGGACTAACATTCAATGTGCGATTAATGTTGAACTCCGTAGTGTAATGGCCCTAGAAATGGAAAATGAAAAGTCGTGATGAATCTGGATCTATAATTACAGACTTTCTGAATGTTGTTTGTTTTATGCCTTCAAATATTTTCTTTTTCAGGCCAATATGCGATGTATTCACGCTTATCACAAGCAGACTGCCGTATCAGAGGTAGAGCAGCATGGGAAATATACAAATTGTCCTGCATTTTTGAAAGTTAGGGTGCACAGTGAAAAATCTGTTGTCGAGAATGAAAGCAGGTACGTGAAAGTACATACTACTTGTAGCTTTCAAACATTTTATGTAATATTTCTTTTCTTTTTTAGTATTACAGGTTCTTAGCATAGAAATCAGATTTCATCAAGCATGTTATAAAGGGAACCAAGAAAGTGTTGTCCCTTTTTGTGGAGGTCTGTGTTCAATTGGCCCTCACCGGGAGTTGAATGCGAATGGAGATCAGGCGGTCAGTTGTTGGTGTGGGAATATCCAACACACTACCTGGTTGTGGCAGTTCAGTTACACCGTGAACGTGCAGAAGGACAGAGTGAACATGGGACCTCCACAGAGCGTCATAAGGGCGTGTATGCTGTACTTGTTCAAACTGGGGTCAAACGCAACTGCAGCGGGGCAGAGGATATGCCATGCCTTTGGTGAGGGTGTCGTGACCACGCGGACATTGCAGCGGTGGTTTACCAAGTTTAAGGACAATGACGAAACACTCGAAGATGCACCGCGTGCAGGAAGACCAACACAGGTACCAAATGAAGATCTTCAGGCAGCAATTGAGGCGAACAGTGGCCAGACATGTGAGGAACTACGACTACAATTCAGCGTGAGTGGAGAAACCATTCGGCAGCGCCTCCATCAACTTGGGAAGCACTACAAGTTGGGTCCCGCATGATTTGACTCCGAGCCAGAAGGCATCGCGAGCAGACACCTGTGTTTCTTTGCTGTCACGTCTGAGGAAGGAGCCATTTCTGGACAGAGTGTTGACATGTGATGAGAAGTGGGTCCTGTACGAAGCTCCACGGCGCCGTCATCATTGGTTAGCATCCCATGAACCGGTTCCAAAACAGCCGAAACCAGCACTGCACCAGAAGAAGGTCCTCCTGTGTGTTTGGTGGACTGCTCGCGGCATCGTGTATCGGGAACTGCTACCAGCTGGTCAGAGCATCATTGCAACTGTGCACTGTCAGCAGGTGAGCCATGTTCAAGAAAAAATCAAAACTCCGGAGCCAGCACTTCTGAATCGCAAAGGGGTCCTCCTGTTACAGGACAACGCTAAGCCCCACGTGGCTAGGATGACCCGAGAAACCATTCTACGCCTTGGATGGGAAACACTATTGCATCCGCCATACTCCCCGGGCATTGCACCGTCCGATCTTCACCTGTTCCATTCCTTGGACAATCACCTTAGAGAACGCCAGTTCAAATCCCTAGTAGAGGTGCAAAATGCACTTGATACCTTCTTTGCTTCACGTACCACCAAGTTTTACCGCGATGGAATCCATGGCCTTCCAGAACGTTGGCAGAAGGTCGTCGATGCTGATGGTGACTATTTTTGATCTTCCAGGTACGTCTTAGGTGACATATCGATGTTCGAAGGTGGTGGGTGAAAAAGCGACAGAACTTTCTTGCTTACCTTTATAAATATGCGTGACAGAATTGTATTAGTATTTGTCAGAGCCGCGTACCGTAATTTCGCTTTATACGTGATTACTTGGAAATATCTGTACTAGATCATGTGGATATTATATTTACAAGCTGAATCGTGCATTAAATTCCAGGATTTATGAGATTAAGATGATTTGAAATTCAGACCTGGTATAGGTTAGGTTACGTTAATATCGTGCATAATTCAACGCTCTTTTTACCTTGACTGGCATGCCTACACCATAAGTAAGTAGATAAAAAATATGGTGAAATGGAAATTTGATGTTAAGTACAGACTTGATGATAATTAATATTATCATTCTTGTGATGTGAGAGTTGCGGCTGTGTTAATGATGCAGATAGTGGTAAATAGGCCTATATACATGTAGACTTACTTCCATTCATATTAGCAGTCCTCGCAATCATTTTAAAGAAAAGTATGAAAAAATACTGTTTTACTCCCTCCAAGATAACGATTGGCTTCATTAGGCACAATCGGTAGGTGAAAAGGACAGTTACTATGAAACTGTTTTCGCAAAGTTCCACATTTTTAGATGGCTTACTTGTAACCATGTGTCCTAACGTTTTTTAATCTTGATGATGATTTGACGAAAACGGCAGCCCTTCTTATAGCCATATTTTGAATTATATTGATCGAACATGGATAGAGTTAGTGTAAAGTTGTGCCCTCGTCACGGGATTATGCACTATACTAGTTCAGGTAACGTAAAGCTGTACGAGCCGTGTTGTTTTTTTAAAAAGGTCTTTGTCGTAGTAAATATACGTACATAAGATGGATTCGGTGGGGTGTCATTTGTGCATTACAATCAAACACTTATGCGTGAGACAAGGAACATGGAAGTATGGAAAAAGCGTGACATAAACAATGGTAGTAATAAGAGGAAGTATATATTCCAACTGTATAAGGGAAACTGCCTGAGCCAAAGTTGCCTAAAGGCCTTAAAATTCAGGTTAATGCATAAGGGAAATATATTATTTCCCCTTCAAAATATACATAAGCAAGCGTTCCTTAGAGAAAATTCGATCAACTACATCACTGTCGTTGAGATTATTTTGTAGATCGTATTTATGTTAGGTAGTGGTATAATTTGTGCATGCTCTAAATAATGTGGTTTTATGTCTTAAGAAAATTGATACTTTGAAGAGACCAGAAATATATTTTTGTGTTTTAAGAAGTAAAATAATATTGTCAATTGCAAAATTTAAACGAAAAACAAGTGTAGGACTATGCCACTATACAGTCTATCTACGAACAGTCCGTAGCACGAATGAAGTAATATTTTTGTCACGTTGTTTTAAATAATAGAGCCAGATTAAAATGTTACTTAGTTCCAAAATACACATTATTTATTCGAAACCTTTATTCAGTCTATTACATGGCAATTTTATTTTTAAAATGTCCACGTTTTATTTCGAATGCCCTTTACTTATTTTAGCGTTCACGGTATCGGATATTCATTTCACTTGATACGAACATATTCATGAGTGCGTATTTTCGGCTATTTCTCATTTTGTCATAATCGACATTACTCCCATTTATGTTCTAGGATGTTCTAAGTACGATTTATACGAAAACCTATCGCAGAGGGCAGAATTATTTATTAAATTGTCCATTGCCACTACAATCTAAGAAATAAAAATAATGTGTTTTTGTGTCCTCATCCTACTCATAGAACTTGCATATTTTATTTAGGGTTATATTTTCAAATTTTCTTTTTCCCTAGTGGCATTCTTGCCTCATATTATGCATATACAGGGTGGAAAAAAACTCATTGTCGAAAGTCTAGGAACTAAGATTTATCATCAAAATAAAGAAAAAAATTGTCTTTGTAATGTGTTGAATTCCGCGTCATTTCGCTTGAATGAATTTTAGAGCTTGATATTTCTTATACCATTATCAGTAGAACTTCGGGGACAAGGTACCTTCAAAGATCCTACTGTATCCAAAAATCCAAATTCCGGAATTGTGCGATGACTGCGCAAGAGATTCCCAGAAATTCTCTAGGTCGAAATGTGCATGAACTTGGCTTTCCAGCAGGTAACAATAATTCGTTTGCGCCAAGTCTACATCTCAGAGAGATTTTTTTTAAATCGCGTGATTGCATAACCAACAGGAGTCACAGCTATTCTCCGAACTACCATACATTAAACGAACTATTTATTTATTTGTTATAAATGAGAGAGAATGTCGTTGCTAATCTGAATGGTCATTAGGGTTACCACTTTTTAATTTCCGGATTCCCGGACACATTTTTAATTCTATGCACAGAACACCTACAGGCTTATTTGTCACCGAAAGAGGTGCGGGGGATTAATACCCAGGTATAATCGGACCTATTGGAGTACCGGACGTTAATACACTAGTTTTCCCTCCCAACAGGAAACCTGGTAGGTAAGGTACCTGTGAAAATACAAGAAATGGTAGGGAATTTTCACCATACAAATAATACCCTGAACACCTGGGAGAGACAATTAGAATAATAGACTTAAATCGAAGTATCTTTCAGTAATTTACTTAATTTTGTTTTAATGTGGTAATACTACCAATTTCAAGGTAAAATACAAAACAGAATAATTTACGAAGGTGTTTGAACATAATTATTCCATCGTGGTTGGAAAGCTTAATGGAAAGAAACCGTTGGGAAGACCGAAACGACGTTGAGAGGACAATTTTAGAAGAGATCTCCGAGAAGGAGGTGTTTGTAATGGAAACTGGCTTGATCTTGCCTAGAATAGAATCCTATGGATAACGTTTGTTACTGTAGCGATGAACTTGCAAGTTCCGGAAGCCATACAGAGAGAGGAGAAGATGCACACAAAAAAAGGGGGAGAGGGTCAGATATATTGCGACCAACCGAAAATGGGTCGCTACAAAGTTTTCCTAGACATTCCTTAACTTTAAAACCAAAGAAACTCATCGTGTAATCTCTGTTCACTGTGTAAACTCTCCATTTTTCTATAGACCTCTGGAGAAGAGGAATCACTTTGCTCGAATTAAAACTTGTTTTATGAAATATTCCAGGAACATTATACTAGCAATACAAGGATGCTTTCTCAGTAGGAACAACTTCTTCTGAACAGTCAGTCAGATCCACTTGAAACGAAGTTCCCTATAAGTAAATCACATTCTTCTTCACCCAAGATTAAAAAGTATATTTTTCTCCACCAAACCGACTATTGTATGATATGAAGAAAGCCATCTCGTAGGCACATGACGTAGATGTTTTTTTTTTTCATTCCAAATGGACAAATTCATTGAACTTGAGAAGACTGGTCGTTTTAGCAGAATGAGAAACTTAATGAAAACTTTAATAACTGAAGTATCCAAGCTCATATCGCCAAAATTTCTACTAGTTAATTTTGTGTTACGCGTGGCATGGCAATTACAAGTAGCAGCGATTAATTTTAAAACATTTGTTTGTAAACTCTGGGGAGAAACTCACTTTCTGTTATTAACGACTTCTGCATGTGCTATCAAAGATTTGATTTCTCAGTATGTTACACAACCCCTTCTGAGCTTTTATTACTGTATTCATAAAAGTCCAGAACTTTCGTATGAATACCTTCATGTGTGTAATACTGGGGATGATTGATTAAAGCATCACTAGAAACAGGCAAGAGATAAGTTTCGGACCTCTACGTGAATAATTTCAAGAGCATGAAAAGCAAATACAGTACAGACGATAGCTTCACACTTAACAAGGGAGTTTTGATAAGACTTCGTATATGTATTTGTACCCCGATGCTGATAACGCCTGCAAAGTAATTCGACCGAGTAAGGCTGCGTTTGTCCGCTACAGGGCGTTAAAGTTTGGAGCAAGTGGAAGACAACCTGGGCAGCCGCAATTTCGGTTCGAACACGCATTTGTTACTCAAAATGTATACATGGACATACCTGACAATGCTGATAAAGACTGCAAAGCCACAATACCGTGTAACAAATAGTTTGGCAGATATATGCCAGTAATTGTCTTCACAAATGCAAGTTAGGCTTTCCCTAAAGTAAGTATAAATGAAAGGACAATCAAAATAGGCATACAGAGCAATCTTCAAAATCACACTTCATGGACACGGTGTCAAATGCCACGTGATTAATTAAGTTCGTTGAATGTATGGTAGGAGAATAGCTCTGACTCCTGTTAGTTATACAAGCACGCATTGGAAAACACACTCACCAAATGGAATCTGAGATATCGACTTGGCGTAAACGAATTATTGATACCTGATGGAAGGTCGTCAAGCTCATGTACATTTCGATCTACCTTTACTTCAGAGTCTGTAGCTCCGAAACTAAGCGGAATTCCACAAATTACAAATACACATTTTTTTCCTTATTTTGATGAGAATTTTCGTTCCTAGAGTTTTAACAATGAGTTTTTGTCCACCCTGTATAAATCAAAGTAAATTAAAACAGTTCTTCCAGGTGATGGAATATGGAAACCGTGGGATCAAATTGAAGCCAAGTTCATGTTCAGTGAAACCTCCGACGCGTCTAGGTTTAGCGCGAATTCAATGAACATTTCCTGCAAGTGCTGCAGGGCCACAAAATTAGACAAAGAAGGACGGAGAATACTAAGAAGATAAAATAATCTCATGTTGCTTTATTAATGAATATTTTTTAAAGTTACAATAAAAGATAAAATTAATAATTTCAACTGCAATATCTAGTATTTTGGAAACAATATTTTTACCCTTGGAGAACCACTATTTAAAATTTACTTAACGTTTCACACTTTTTTTTTTTTGACAACGTGATTTTATACAATCACTTTTTTCAGAGTAGGGTTAGGATACTTTTAGTTACATAAACTTCGGAGGTATTCATGTAAAAAAAAATCTGTAAAATTGTCTTTTCTTTCAGTCAGCAACAAAGATCTTAATGAAATTAGATTTTGCTTTATCACAGCAAAGTAATTGACATGTGAGTGTGATTTGTTGCAGTACCATCTTTTGTTCGACAATTATCTGGTGCTAATTGTGTACTTTTCTTCTTGTAGGGACACAAGTTTACCAACAGAAGTATATCTAAAACATACACATAATCATAGTATTCATGTGGCAGACGCGCTGAAACACAGAAAACCAGGCAGGGCGGTGACAGAAAACTTCTTAAAGTTGTTTGCGGCAGGAAAATTCCATTTCAGAAGCATTAGAAGAATACAGGAGAAATTTGCAAGAGGAACATGGGAACAGTTTCTATGAAATTGTTGCCGATTCAAGCATTTATCCAGGGATAGATTGGGCGTATAGATTGTACTATAATCATTTCAAGAAGGATTACGGTGAATCTCACGGTGAAGGATTGTTAAAGGGTATACAAAATTTTGTTGAAAAGTACAATAGCGAACATGGGGCAGAACATTGCAAATTCCAGAGCAGTGGTGAAGATTTTGTTATAGTAATGCAAACTCCAGTCATGAAAAGAATTTGTGAGTGCATCCCTCAGTGCAAGGATGTTGCGTTTATGGATTCAACCGGAAATGTCGACAGGTTGAGAATTAAAGTTTTCCTCATTATGACTATAAGTTGTATTGGAGGTTTGCCAATAGGGGTAATGATAACAACCTGTGAAAGCGAAAACAATATAACTGTTGGCTTGCAGTTATTTAAAAGTCTGTTGAATGAAAAATCTTTTTATGGAAAAGGTGTCAATGGACCTTCTGTGATCATCACGGATGATTCTACAGCAGAAAGAAATGCAATCAGGAAAGTTTTTCCAAGCGCAACTCTTTTACTTTGTATTTTTCATGTTCTTCAGGCCGCTTGGAGATATTTGTGGAATGCATGGAATGAAGTACAATATCAAGATCGGCCTGTTTTTTATGGATTTGTTAAGAGAATGGTATATGCTGTTTCGATCGAGGAGCTTGAGGCTATATTCGAAGAATTTCACCGTTCTGTAAACCATTCTAAATTTATTCACTATGTCTCTAAGCTATATGAAAGAAGATTTGAATGGGCTCTTTGCTTAAGGAGAGGAATACTGACACGAGGGCAAGAGACAAACAACGTATGTGAAAGAAGCATCCGCATTTTGAAAGACAATATTCTGCATAGAACAGTGGCATATTCACCAACTCATCTAATGGATTTCATTTTAAATGACTTCAGCATGCACTACGAGAGAGAACTTTTCGATGCTGCTTCGGGCAGAATAGGACAGCATGCACTGAAAAAGTACAGAGTTCAACCTCACAAGTTGGAGGTTTTGACTGTTACTGAAAGCAGTGATCCTCAGTACAAAGTACAGAATAGTGAAAGTGGAAAGGTTTACGATGTGAACATCGAAATTGGTATGTGCTCTTGTCCAGTTGGTATGACAGGAGCTCCTTGTAAGCATCAGTTATTTGTATCTCAAGTTTCGAATAGAACCTCGAAGTTATATTTGCCAGGTGATGAAGAGTCAAGGCAGAAATTTCATTTTATTGCATGTGGAGCGTATGCAAATAAAAATTTTTATGGAAAACTCGTAAATCCATCACCTAGTGAAAGAGAGAATGAAAGTCAAGGGAAAGTTAGTACCATTACTTCCTCCGAAGAAAATAATAATGACATGGGAATGGAAAGTGAAAAACAAGAAGAAGCAAGATCCAATAGAGAATGTGCAATACCTGCAATAAGAATGTGTATGGAAGAGCTTGATCAATTTACCTTTGGTATCAAGCAGAAATTGGAATCAGAACCAGACTCATTCTTTCCCGCCATTCAAACCTTTCTCAAATCACATGCTAAAATAAAGAGTAAAGCAGGTTTAGTGTCCGCACTTAGTACTTACGGCAAATATTCCGGATTATGTAGCTGCAGAAGGAGATTGAGTAGCACAAAGCGCATAGGTGTACAACCAACAGCTATTAATAGGAGAAAGGTCCAATACAGAGGAAAAAGAAACATACAGTCAGGTAGACCACCAAAATAGTTTTGCCCCAGAGCATGCATATTCATCTTTCGAACCAAGATCAATGCTTCTTCCTGCGCGAAGAAGGCATAAAGCAGCAGTTCATAGTGTTAGTCAATGTGTTACTCGGAACAAAAATCTGGGGAAGTAAGAACTAATGTTTTGTTGTATGAAACCTATGATCTGAACTTAAATAGGCAATAACAAAAGTGGAATGTGTCACAAGTGCAGATGCTTTGACAGACTTGTGTGATAGTATGAGTACGGAGACTCGAAGTAGCTTTAATTGTGATTGCAGGTCTGGTTTGTAATCTTTTCATTGCTTTTTATCATTTGTTTAAACTGCATTGGAAATGCGTAATCAAATTGTAATTACTTCCCCTTATGCTTCTAGGTAACTTTGTTCTGTATAATAGCATATGTTGTTGTTCTAAGAATGATTTTGAAGTAACATGTAAATAACGTTAGTAATACTGAAAAGGAATGTTTTCAATAGAAGGGCAAACATTTTAATGCAGCAACATGAAACTGTACTACATGTTACTAACACAAAAGAGTATTACATGTTACTTTATTTTAATGTGGTTATTATTCTTAAACGATATATTAATAACTATATTTTTAGTTTCAGATTTCATAAATTGTACAAGTGTAGTCGAATTAACAAATTAATGTGTAACCGAACAAACTGTTTCACGTTGAGTTTATACTTGATGACTTCAATTCCGGTCAGCTCAGTGAGAACTTAGTTCCAATAATTGTTAGCTTAAATTTGATTTTTTTGTAATAAAACCATGGGGAAAATTTATAAAAGAGTTGCTGTTAAGGTTTATGTAATGTACATATAGCCATGTAAAGGCAACTTGAGGATTAATAAATATGTGCTCATAAAATGAGTGTCAGAGATACTACGTTCACATTAGACTTCATTCTGTATTAAACAAGGAAATAATTTCGAGCACATTCTAATAATTGTTTCTGGGCAGGTACATATTTTATCTTGTCATTTTTCTAAACTCTTAATATTGTGCTATATACCCAAGGATGATTTAAATACTTCTTGTTGAGTATTTTTTTATTGTAATTGGTATTTTACGATCATTGGTAAAATTTAGGTGTGTATCAGTTTAGGTGTAATGCCCTTCATTTGTTTGTGAGGAAAGGAAATATTGTGAATAAAATAAAACATGTAGATAAGGCAATAATCAAGATGCATGTAATTGGAGTTGCCTGTCACATGCTATACATCATAGCTAGGAACAGTAGAATTACGTGAGTGAAAATCTTAAAACAGCGTGAGTTTAAGGTAAACAAACTTTCGTGAGTACAAGGGTGAATTTCTAGATTAGCTATTTTTTTTCAATGACAGTTTAATACTTTTGAAAAAAATTGCAGTAATGCACGCTCCGAAAACCTATATAAAGTCTTTTAAAATAACCATCTGCTAATAGTGTTATTCAGCGGTCAAATTAAAAGGAAAGAAGTTCCGGTACCCACCAAAAATTTTAAAACAATACTCGTGCAGTTCTTGGTCAAGTTTCTTTTTTCGCGAGCGGATCTCAAATACAGTTGACTTCACACAACAAACGGGATATTAGGATGGTTCAGGGTTGAAATTTTGAAAATCTGGTTCCAAAATTTTGGAAGATCTGGCGTATTTAACTTAAAAGATCTCCGGTACTATGGATATAAATTGAAAATCGTTCCGGTACTACGTACCGGTGTATACATCCTTTATTTAACCCCTGCTGTATTATATATTTATCTACTCAAGTTTTTCACATACTTTTGTCAGTATTTCCAAAAACAATTATCAACATTTTTAATAAACATGTACAACTAAAAAGAAATGTATTATTTCTTAATCAATGAGCCGAAATTTTCATTCGTATAAGATTTAAACAGCTCCAAATTTTTCATGGTCAGATTAGATTGTTGGCTAACACACAGGCAAACTTTGGAGAAAAGAATCCCTCACAGTCTGCATTTTAAACTTTGCTTAGCTCTTTCCGATAGCGAGATTTTCGGTGGAATGATATTTCACGTGCTTGCTGTTCGACTTTCGATGTCCAAATTTCACTAGTTAATGAAAAGATTTTCATGAAATGTTAACCTTCTATCTACTCAAAACGATTTATTGAGTGTTTAAAGTTTTCGCGATTCTCGAAATTCTACTGTCCCTAATCATAGCTCTGAGGTTTCAAGCCAATGGTCCACATTTTATCCTGATTGATGTATTGGAATTATTTATATAAGTGAGCTTTTATTGTTTTAATCATATTATTAGGATGTAACTGGGAAAGCAGTAGTATATTCTGAGTCTGTGTTGCAAGCTTGAGTACAAATACTTCTCAGTTGGTTTGTGCTGTTTTTAATGTAATATGTTAGATTATACGAAGTTGAAATGGCCCTAATGTCTCGCAATTTATTTGCTGTAAGTTACGGGGAAAATAATCATGTAGCGATTCCGAATCGTGTGAAAAGTTCAAATCTGTTTTGAAAAGGTTTTACGTTGAAATAATTTAAAATTATCTACTTAAAAATTGTATTTCTTTTATCTTTCTTTTGCAACAAAATTCGTAATTTCCAGAAATAAATATTTCAAGATAAGTAGCCTACATTTTTTTTATTGTTAATAGAATGTACACAACTATAACCCGTCTGAGACGCGAGTGCCGCTGTTTACGTGGTTGCGTTGATGTAGTCAACAGTGACTCATGTTGGCTATGTGAGAGACGACAGTGTTGCAGCATACTATATCCAAAACAATATCCTACACCAAGCGGCCGTAGCTCAATTGGTAGTGAGTTCGCTTACCAATTGGAATTTTCTGGGCAGTGTTCGATTTGTTTTAAATTACGAAAAGGGGGGGGGTCCTTAAAAAACTAATAGCTGATTGTACGTTTCAACTACCTGTCTGTGTAGAAATAAATTTTATCCCGGGTTGGGATTATATTCAGAATCAACAACCGGAAATTATATCTCACGAACCAGGGAAAATTCCCCGGACCTCCCGCCCCCACCGTCCGTCAAACAATGGTTCTGGGAACGATCCCAGAGGCCGCACATCCTGACTTAGGTTTTCCAGGGTTTTTCCTCAGTCACACCAGCAGATGCCGGGTTGGTACATACAAACTAGGCCCTGGCTTGACTACCTTTCAATATCTTCTCCCCTACCCTATCCCGTCTTGAGCATGTGATGCTTTGAATGCCATGAAGGAATTCAAATTAAAAAACAAACAAAAAAAACGTTGCGGGAGTCGCTTTTCATACATAGGGTGCTTTATGATGCATTTAAGCTATTGAAGGAGCGGAATTGAAATTACTTGAAATCTGTCTGTTAAGATCCGTATTAATGCAAGGCTGCATTCACACGAGCGAGGATAGGAAAGTAATAAATGGCAATGAACTATTTCGGAAGTGCATAAATTTAGAAAGGGATATAGAAAAAGGATGAGCTTCTAATGAATTACCACAGTAAATACTCGCCTGGGATTATTATCCCCCACCACCACCATTTTCAGTTTGTACTTCCGGATGTTGCATGGAGTTGAAAATTTGGGGCCGCTTTGTGCTGCCTTTTTGAAGTCATTTTGTATATTCGTCACCGTTCTCATACTTTCACCAAGGTCCTTAACATCGCCTTTCGTAGAAGAAAGAATGACTTTTCAGAAATTTAATAGATTATTATACCAGGGGCGGTCGAATAGCGGACTCCGGTCTGCATCCGGACCTCCACGGTTTAATACGAATTTAAATTTATGGCCTTTTGACACCCTTGGCTCACATCGGGTTTGATGCGATGTTCAAGAATATTGTGTGAATGAATTATATTATGTACACACTACTTACTAGTTGAAAAAATTTGTAATTGAATTCATTTTCGTTTTTACAATTTTGTAATTACACAATTATACGTAGTAGCTAATGACCGTATTGTCTTGCTGTCCTGTTGTAATATGTTTATACCCAGCCGCAGAAGCTCAGTGGTAGAGCATTCGGGAGGTCGTGGGTTCGGGCCCAGCGGCCGACCATCATGATTAAGTTTTTTCTGTCACATCAGGCAAATGCCGGGATGGCACCTTCAACAACCGATACCTTCCCGAATCTTTCTCCTCCGCTAGCCCGACCTGAACCTCATGCTTAAAGACCATAAATAAAATTCAGATTCACTTCAATTTATTTATGTCATTTAGACATTATAGCTCGGGCCGGGATGCGAGATGGAACAGGTCAGGACTTACGTTGAATGTGCCAATCCCGGAATCTGTATGGTGTGATTCAGTGCCGGCCGGATCTAGAAATTTTCCTATGGGGAAAATGTTAAATTTTTCCGCCCCTTCCACCTCTCTTTTGCCGTCCTTTCCATCGTGTTTCTTAGTAAAACAACACGACCGGTCGACGCGATGGCCACAACATTATCTCGCATCACGTAGTGTACTCTTCTCTGAAGCCTGTCGTGGCTTCGCTATTACTAACTCCAGTAAGACAGAAGACCTGCCTAATTGACTTGAATCACGGTTTTGAATTTTAAAGATGAAAGTAGGTTGTATGCAATAACATGAAAAATGTCGTAGCGCGCCGGTATTGAAAATTTGAACATGTTTAGTTCAATTTCAAATCAATAGGAAATTTTACTTCCTTTTTTAAGAGCTTTTATTTTTTAATCTTAGCTGTTTGTCGCCCGGGGTGCTTTCACCCGCTTATATTCGGCACTGGTGTGATTGACGAAAACCTCAGTCAGGGTGGTCTGCCGCTGGTATATAACAAAAGATGTCTTGAATACGAAGACAACACTCGATTATCTAAGCTACGGCCGCTTGATCTTACTGTAGGCCTACTGTCTTACAGAGTCGACTAAGCCCCAGTTCACACATGCGGTGCGGGAGCCTTGCGGCGACCGTGCGGCAGCCGCACAAACAGTTCACACATGCTTCGGTTTGTCTGCGAACACTGCGGCGTTCAAGGACGAATCTCAGTTTAAAGAACTATCGCAATGGATGCGCACGTTTTGTACAATAGTAGAAATAATTTTCTTAGGTATGAAATTTCAAGTTTCTCTTTACATTCAAATTGAGAACATGCTGGTTTTAAAATAAGATCAGTGGTCCTATTTCCAAACCAATATGTTTATATTTAAAATGAAATAATGTTGATATTTCATTTGTATTAAAATTATTTCCCAGTGCAAAAAGAAAAAATGCTTTATTAATTGTAAGATACCGTATTTTACAGTGCATTTACGAACAAGAAAATTCGTAGACAACTCCATCCATATTATTATTTTCATTGGAATATGCCTACCATACAGTGAGAATATTGTACCTGCAGGTGTGGAAATTTTCAAGTTCTCATGTAGGTGGGAGTGACAGTTTATATGGGTTTTTTTCTTTTCAAAATATAAATTTGTTTAAACCAATAAATAAATAAAAGCAAAAATGTCACAAATAGTGTGAACTTCATGGTGACGATTTCACATATTAAACTATCTGCGATAATTTTATATAATTTTCGGCTTGTAAACTAGGGGTTCGAGTACTGGTTCGGATTCCACTTTGAGCTGTAGCTGTAGGTCCTGTCCTTCATAACCTCGCTGCTGCATAAGAACATTAAGGAGAAATAAACTTATTTCTATCCGTATGTAATATAAACAAACAAAGCATTTAAACAAAAAAAAAACTTCTTTTTTTTGGGGGGGGGGGCAGATTTTGCCAACCCTGGTTTGCTACCATTATTTTGTTTAAGTTCATATTTTCCCCTAGATTATTATTCAAAGGCTGAGCATTTTTATGTCCCTCTTGGACTTCAACTCTACCACTTCGAAGAACCTGTACTGGCCGATTTATCATTTTTTCCGAGATTAATATCAAGGAAGTTGAAAATATACAGAACTGTCATTCTGCCGGTAATACTTTACGGTTGCGAAAGTTGGAGTACGACCTTAGCAGATGAACATAAATTACGGGTGTTTGAAATTAAGGTCTCGAGAAAAATATAGGGGCCAAAACGGGATGAGATGACTGGAGAATGGAGAAGACTGCATAATAAAGAACCCCACGGAGTGTACGACTCACTTGATGTAAGAATAAGGAAATCGCGACGACTAAAATGGGCAGGCCATGTAGCTCGGATGAGAGAAAAACAGACTATATTCCATTTTTATTGCAAAGCCGGAGGGAAGGAGGCCGTTGGGAAGATTGCCCTAGGATAGAGCCCGATGGCGATCGTTTGCTACTGCGGCGAGGAACTTGCGAGTTCCGTAAGCCATAGAGCAAGTAAGTAAGTAAGGATAACATCATTTTTCAATACAAAATAAGATCAATTTATACCTCCAATTATTCATTTTAATATTCGGTCAGACTTTATTTTATTATTATTATTATTGAGCTTATAATTCTCTCCTTAAAATAGAGAGAAATATGAAGAATCTCAATTTTTATAATTGAACAGTTGAGAAAAGAACGAATAGATTAGGGAAAAAAATCCAAAAGAGACAAACCGCACGGCTCCCGTGCCGCTAGTGTGAACCATCCAATGCTGTGCAATGGCCCGTAAGGCACTTGCGGCTCCCGCATGGTCGCCGCACCGCTATGGGCAATGCGGTACCGTCCCGCAGCCGCAGTATGTGTGAACCACTCCATTTATTTCAATGGTCCATAAGCTTGAGTGCGGCTGCCGCATCGCATGTGTGAACCGGGGCTAACTATCTGGATCACGAAGCCTTTTTATTATTGAGATATTACCATTCATTTAGTCCTTAGAAGAAAGTGATTAAAGATCCTTGTATTATATGTATGCCTTCACTCCCTTACTCTACGAGGAGCTTTCTTTCGATGTGTCCATTTTATGAAAGCAAACACACGTAACGCGACGCCCGAGATCACCGATCGCTTTGACCTAAGATTATTTCATCTCTCTCAGCACGTAGGACCTCGAAGATGGAACGATTTTGCGTAGACTTCAGGCATACGTAGAACAGAACGGGAACATCCCTATTTTGAGTGTGGGGGGGAGACAGAAAGCGGGAGGGGGTAGTGGCAACTGTTACTGCACACACCTATATCTAGGGAGAGAGAGAAAAGATTAAATACTGCACCCGATACCCATGAATAATTAATATCTTTGCCTCTGACTCTTATAGTATGTAGCAGGATTTTGTTTTTCAAACAGTTATCGTGGACTAAATGACTGCTGTATATTCCGACGCTAACTTGAATTAAGAAGTATTTAAACAAAGTTACGTACCATGTATGCTGCAAAAAAAAGCTAGGTTGTGTGTGTGTTTACTGTTCAGTGTTTGGTCGCTCAGCACAGGGGAACTTAAATATGATACGGGTAGTAAGTGATATTTCACGTGTATTGATGTATCACTCAATAGCTTATGATTTTTTCTGCACCAGAATGTACAGTGGACAAAAAAATCTATAACATAGATACCGACTCATTAGTGCCATTTGGATTTAATATTTGTTTCTTTTCTACTGTATCGTAGGTGTCATAGAAATGTTTTTCTTAATTAATATATCGAGAAAAAGGGCTCTAAAAAAAATACTTTAATATTTTGTGAAAGCATGAAGAAGAAAGTTACTGATTTAAAAGTTGTTTTGAGGACAGAAAAGACTGGGTTTTGCCTGCATTCTTAAACAGGTCGAGTTATTTTTAGCAGCGAGGACAATAGTTTGTAGCGGCAGGCACCAGATGTGCATTGACGAATTTGTGCTGACTAAAACAATAAGTGTTGGGCTTCTCAGGGAAACTGAAAGTTTTCAAATTTAACAATAGAACGAAGTGTGAGACCTTCACGTAGAGAGGCCTGGAAGCTGTTTTCCTGAGATCGAAAAGAGGTTCTGCGTTGGACGTGGAGAATGGTGGTGGTGTGAAACTGATGCTCCAGGAATACAGCGTTGGGAGGTTAAGAAGTCGAGGGAACTTTCCTCGGCCGATCGGAGGGCCGGGGGACTAAGTAAAAGAATGTCTGCCTAAATATTTTCTTTTTGGGTAGAGAAATGTTAATATTTCGGTTTAATTAGCAAGTATGATGTGATAATGTGTACGGGATTCGCAGAATTGATGCGTGAGAGGGACAGCAATGTCCTCTGAAATCAGTCTCTATATTAGAGTGCCAAATGAAACTGAAGCTCTAGTTCTTTTAGAACAGGGAGCTATAGATTGGGCACACATGTTAAGAAGAGATGACAGCCACTTACATTTTTTTAAACGGAGAATTGGTTTGGAAGCGAGAGTTTGCCGACCAGTCACGTGTAGTGAATGCTCTATTTTAGAGTGCGGATCTGCCCTGAGACGTCTGTTGGGGCAAACTGCTTTTGATTGTGAAAGATTTGAGTGAAGCTGGTGTTGAGTATGCTTCAGCAGAAATCCAGTCCTGTGCAGTTTAGAAAGATATTTAAATGATGAATTTAGCCTGTGCACAAACAGAGAGATAAGTGGTTAAAGTGCTCGTGGGATAATCTCCGGTGATGAAGTTTTAAATGAATTCGGATTGGATGAAAGAATATTTATTCTTCTTCATTCCCAAGAGAAAGTATTAAGTATTGAAGAGAAGAGGTATAGTGGCGGTCTTGACTCTTTAGATCGGGTACATTTCCCAGATTCCTCCCGTGCTGTGTCCGGAGAAAGTCAGATATCAGAGAGTGAATACAAATCCCGTAACATATCGTTTTAATAATAATGAAAGTATTAGCATCAGAAATATCGAGTTTTCAGTGGAGCAGTCCTGTGAAATAAATGCATGAAAGTGAATGGCTGAAAGTTAGCAGCGCAATATCGGGAATGATTCATAGCGTAAGCAGAAGTGAACTGTTTTCGTGTGACATAGAACTGTGGGGAAATTGCGTTTCCAAGTATATATAAATTTCCAGAAGCCTATTGTGTTTTGTGCGTGTATATGTAAATATCTGTACTGCTTAATCTCATTATTAATCGTAATTTTCCTTTATTAATATGCTTATATAATCAATACAACTTCAGTGATACTTCTTTGCAGCCAATAAAGCAGACTAGTGAGAGTCTCCGTATAACCTAATTAATTATTATTATATTAATTATCTATTATATTATGTTATCTTTGATCGCTGATGCGGTCTGGCGCCCGTGAAATTAATCTAAGCAAGCGTCACGTGTTCCGTAATTGGAGCGAACCGTGGGCGTCCTGACCTCCGTTGGGTTCCTAAATCCGGTGCATTCGTAAGTAAGTAAAAGAAATATGAGTTACCCAAATGTTGTCACTGAACCTATCCTTCTCTGTAGAGCAACAAGACGGAGAGGAAATAGTATTGCGGAAGGATATAACAAGCTTGATAAAATTCTATCGCTTGAACGAAAGGAACAAGTGTCAATAGAGAAGAATGGGATTATGGTGTAGAATCTATGAGCATGAGCTGTATCCCATATGCGACCCGTCATTCTTTAAACCTCTGGCTTCCTGTTTAGTAAGAAAAGCACTAGACAATAAAATGATCCTCGCTTTAAACTAAGTTACAATCCCGACTTTCCACTGAATTATCCAAGATGGCCACACTTGTACGAACGTCCCAAGGACGCTCGCACAAGTGTATTGAGTGATGACAGAATAGCTACACTCAGATTTTCATTTACCAGATGGAATATAGTAAAATTTACTACAGAAATGTAGAATATATTTTGTAAAAAGTGATCAGTCATATTGTTGTTGAAGAACGCTTAATGTTTTCTAATATAAGACAATCGCAATTGTGCACGCCAATTAAGTTTTGTTTTTTCTTGATCATCAAGGTGTCTACTGGATGTTGATTTTCAAATTGCAGGTCTGTTTTTCTTCTTTCCCCAGGTCATTCCTTTATATCAATTTTCTTCTTGCAAATAAACAAAGTTTCGTCATTTTAGCACTTACCCGACCAAGATAAAGTTTCATAAACGAAATAAATAAAATCAATTCAACTTAACATAAACTATTATGACTCACCTTCAAGTAAAGTTTTTAATGTCGTCCTCTTAAGTAGTTACTTTATTGTGAGTTGGCTAGGTCTTCCGGAACGGCTCTCGCACCGTCTTCACGTCGTCGTAGAGATGTAATTTAAGTACCGGTATGTCTGTAGTTTTTGTTTGTGAAGTTGAGTAAATATGTAAATGTAAGTATGTGGAAAGATGTGTGTTATTTACTAGTATGTATCTGCACCTACTTTGTTGTTATGTACAATGGAAGTGTCATAACTAGGCTATAAAGTTTAGGGTGGCAGGTGCATACCTATAGCGTGACGTGAAGGAATGCGCCTCATTAGTACTTGTTATTTCAAAGTGCTGAGTGTCGCTATGTGTTACTTTGGTTACTGTGAATAATTTAGTATTCCAGCGATTCGTAACTCTAAGATTTTGGAAGTATAAATGTATATAAAGATTTGTTTGAAGGCTAAACTTTAACTAGTACGAAAAGTTATAGCATTGTCAAAGTATTTTAGACAAAAAGCTTGTTATATGGTTGTGTATGGGCTTCAGATGGCGTTTGTATTAGGCACTAGACACACTGCTTTAAGGAAAACTCAACTGTTTGTGCTCCCACCTGCTCTTCGAATATTTTGTCTTTCTTTTCAGAATGGCTCCTGTAATCACTCGTCGTTCAGTTTTTGAAGTTTGGTTTGGCAAGAGTAAAACCGAACGAACAGAAGTTGTTTTTCGGTTTGTTTTACAACATTTTGCTGAAATAACGTTTCTAGAGGATGTTATCAAAACGTTAAAGACGTTTACACGGAGTTTGTGTCAACAAATAGAAATAAAGTGGAAAAAGTGCTGTCGAGATTCTGTTCGGTTCACCAAAAATAATTCAGAGTGGTTAAAAGCAACTATCATTTTTCCTGAGAAGGTTTATCACTCCTTGCCGTCTTCATCCAGTGATCAGCCATCTTCTAGCGTGGGCAGACCAACAAAAACACTTACAAAGTGTTGCGAGAAAACAAAAAAAGAGGAAAATAACCACCCTTGTCAAAGCAAGAAGCTTGGAAGAAATATCGTTGGCTGATGAAATGAAGTTCCGTGAAAAGGGAAAAAAGGACTCTGCCGCAATAGTTAAAGAGTTATCTGAGGCATCACCATCTCGCGGCACCACAGTGAAAAAAGGTCGTCAATTGTTATTCAAAAAATCACAAATCTTGTCCGCTGATCAGGCCGTAGCATTCATAATTGACACAGATATTTCAACACATCAGTACAATGTGATAAGAGACCAGGCAAACGAGGTAACTCATAATCTGTATCCTTCTTACCATTTAGTTAAGGAAGCAAAACAAAGGTGTTACCCGTCAGATATTCATGTAACTGAACCCTCAGCCGAAATTCCATTGCAATGTTTAGTAAACCATACTATTGTAAGATTGTGTGTTGCATAAGAACAGGTGTTTGCAAGCATAAAAGAGCATTTGAATTACCTTTATTGTATTATCAAGTGGGGCTGTGATGGCTCCCAACAAGCACGTTACAAACAGACATTTACTGATGAAGGTCAGTCTGATGAAAGCTTATTTAGTATTTCGATGGTGCCTTTCCAACTTTATTTTAACGTTGGTCACTCTAAACGTATTATATGGCAAAATCCAGCACCTTCATCAGTTCGGTATTGTCGACCTATAGCATTTAATTTCGAGAAAGAAACACGCTATTTGGTAGTTAAAAAAAAGTGAATGCTATTGGACAACAGGTGACTTCCTTAATTCCCACATGTGTTGAACTGGAAGTAAAACAGTTTTTGTTAAGCCGTTGTTTGTTTTAAGTATGATAGATGGCAAAATCTGTACAGCACTGTCTTC
>JAGDQP010025516.1:0-14384 GCA_022664845.1 Lepisma saccharinum
AGCTGACGAATTGTGAACTAAAGAAGAGAATGTAATAAAAATAGAACTGAATGTAATTCGGACATGCTGTTGAAAAATTTCTTAAAAACAGGTAAGATAATGAATATAAGTTTGAATAAATATTAATGTTCCGTTCATAATCTTCGTCTTCAGATCTGATTATATTATGTAACACATTGAAATCAAATTTTCAATGAAATTTTAGGGCTTACAGACTTCAGTGATGAATTTCTAATAAAATTATAGCCTATATTGATATATTACTTCAACCCATGCTGCTTAAGATAATGAAGCAAGTTTCATGATGAACGTATTCTCCTTTCACTCGATCTCCATCAATATGCATTTTCTTTCCATTCTTTTAACGGTTTCCAAAAAATAAAAGTGCGTTTCCAGGCTTTGGTTTACCCTGAACGCTAAAAAGATTATATTTGTCAAACGCGAAGTGATGTATGCAAGTGAATATTATTGCTGTTCTCAGAATGATTGCATTGGAGTTTGCACAAAATTTGGTTCAGATCAGAGTGTTCGCGTTCTCGTATTTGCCTCATTAGTGTACTAGTAATCGATTTTCTCAAAATCCCTAGGGAAGACTAATTAACTAATTCCGCTAATCTATACTTCTCATCAAGAGCTTTTTTTTGGGTATATAGACCCTTACTCTCCACACACTTATGGTTATAAGTTCCCATAAACCGCCGTCGAAACCTTACGTGAAATATAAATTAGAAACTGTCAATATGAATATTTTCTTTACATAATATTACAATAAAAATTAATATAAAATCGACCCCAACAAGCATTAGCTCACACTAAGGGGCAATATACATATCGATAAAGAAAAGACCTAAAATTTACATAAATTTTGTATATTAAATTCCTCACTAAAATGTCAAGGAAGTTAGTTAAACTAACTTCTATACATGTTCCAGAAAAAAATATTTACAATTTTTTTTTTAATTTAATTTCTGTTCTTATATTCTTTATGTTGTTCGGTAAATTATTATAAGTTTGAATTAGATTATACTTAACTCCATTTATACCTTAAGTTGTATTATTTGATTCATCTGTCTTGCATTATATGTATACACTTGTTTTCTCTTTACTAATAAAAGATTGCTATGACTAAGTCCAGGAAAAAACCTTTAACAGCATTTCAAACGGAACAATATTTGTCTCACAAAACAATTCCTTATTTGGATAGTATAGAGGATAGCAATACATTACTCTTATCTCTTTCTTTTGGAGCATTAGTTTTATTTTTATGACCCCAAATTGTACATAAATATAACAAATTACTTTGTATATACACATTATACACAAGATTTTTAAGATTTATGGAGAAAACATTTTTAAAATGATTTAATATTCCAACTATCGAAGCTATCTTTTTTCTAAATCATAAATACGAGGTTCCCAAGATAGATGTTGATCTATTTTCTATCCCAGATACTTTGTACATTCAGCTCTTTTCACTATTATATTTTGTGATTCAATTTTGTCTGGGAGTTCTATCTCTGCTAAAGGTTTATGAAATATTATAAGTTTGAATTTTCAGAATGTAACGACAAAGAGTTAACACACAACCAATTAAATAAGATAGATATATCTTCCCCATGTTTGCATTCAATTGCTCAATTTAATCTGCACTATAAAATATAGCACAATCATCCACAAATAGTACAATTTTTCCTCTTAACCGTAAGAGGTGTATATCATTCACGTACACTAAAAATAGTAAGGGACCCAAAACAGATCCCTGAGGTACTCCATAGTCAATTTTTAAATCACTACTTTCCTTGCCATTTGCTAATACATACTGATACCTACTCGATATATAGCTTCTAAACCAATCGAGAGATATCCCTCTAAATCCTATATTCTCCATTTTTTTTAACAACGCTACATGATTAATAGTATCAAAGGCTTTTCTCAAATCAATAAAAAGTCCAGCTGCTATTTTTTTGTTATCCAAAGTTTTCTGTATTTCTATTATTATATCAGTTACTCCATTTACAGTCTCTGATATTTTCCTAAAACCATACTGATATTCATAAAAATAATTAGAATTAAGGGATTTTATCATTCTATCATGTACACATTTTTCCATTAATTTTGCTATAGAACTGGTTATAGAAATTGGTCTATAATTGTTATGATTTAGTTTGTCACCACCTTTATAAATTGGTATCACCTTAGCTAGCTTACACAATTGCGGAAATGATCTCATAGAAAAGGAAGAATTAATAATATTACATAAACATTCACTAATAACATGTTTACACTTGATTAATAATTATTATGCAATTCATCTCTTGTTTTATTCCTCTTTCTTTTCAAGGTACCAATACCTTGAATAATTTCTTGTGGAGTAACTGGTGTAAAAAAGAATGTTATATTATGGGGCAAACTATTATTATAAGAATATTGTATATTTAACCCTTGTGGTATTTTAGAAACAAGTTCCTTTCCAATATTTACAAAATGACTATTTAATGCACTAGGTATTTCATCATTACCCAGCACAACCCCACCTATTTTGAGTTGGATATTTGCTGCCTTATTTTCATATTTCTTATATGTTAATAACTCATTAACTACTCTCAAAAATTTCCGACTATCGTTTAATGTATCCTGCACTTTTTTATTATAATAATTATTTTTTTGTTGTCTTCTATTATTTGTTATCATATTTCTTAGTCTTTTATATTCAATACTTAAATTTGCATTATTAGGACATCTTTTCAATACGGAATAAAATTTATCTCTTTTCTTTATTAATTTCAACAAGTTCTCATTTATCTATGGTGACTTACTTCGATATTTTTTGTATTCATATTTTGAGTTTCTAATAGTTTACAGCTTGATATTTCAATTCCTTGCCGTAAATAATTAATTAATTAACTTATTATATTGCTCATCAATATTACTGTCATTCAGTAACAGATTTTTGCTTTTATAATAATTATTAAGGATTTGGTAATTAATTTTTGGAAAATCAAGCACTTCATTTTTCATATGTGTGTGATAGTAGGATATTTTTTGATAATTCATATTCGATATTAATAACATATGATCACTAATATCTGCAAGTATATTATTTACCTCGATCTTTTCGTTTAATATATTACCTAGAACATGGTCTATCAAAGTTTTTGTTCTGACGTATCAATATTAACATCACCAACCACTAACAGAGAGTTACTTTTGCAATTAACAATTAATTTATCCATTTCTTCTAAAAAATCAGCAGTATAATGTCTATATGAATTATATACTCCAATAATCGTTAAGGCTCTTGCTTGTTGACTAATTTGAATAGCTAAGGCACTGTATGCTTTATCATTTATATTTAATTCCCTATTAATCAGAGCATCTCAAACATAAATAGCTATACCGCCATCTCGATTATGATCCCTACAAACACTGTATTTTTCATAAGATTTTATATTATAAAATTCAATTTCTTCAGAATATAACCAAATCTCAGCAACTACTATAGTATCAATTCTATGCAATCTATATAAGAGTAATTCTATTTCACTAAGCTTATTTCTCATACTTCTGGCATTAATATATAAAATAGAAAACATTTCTCTACTCTTGAAATAATAACCATACTGACAACAAAACATAGTTGCACGTCTTGCAATTAAGATCAAAAACACTGAACTGCTGAACAAGACTATATTATTCGTAAAAAATAAATTACACGTAACGTTTCGACCTTCTAGCAAAGATCCTCATCAGATATACACTCTGATGAGCGTATGTGTATGTCTGATGAGGATGAGTGTATGTCTGATGAGGATCTTTGCTAGAAGGTTGAAACGTTACGTGTAATTTATTTTTTACGAATAATATAGTCTTGTTCAGCAGTTCAGTGTTTTTAATAACCATACTTATAATAATCTTCTACATATAGAATCTGATTTCAGCAAAAATTTATTCTAAGGCATCTATTTTGAGAAAAACATCTTTCAATGATTATAAACATGTAAAAGGCTGTGTTATTACGTAGAAATCTTAAAGTTAAATCATATGCTACATTTCCATATTCACGATAAATAAATGGTCCTAGATGTTGAGGTACTACACCAGTGATGGACTGAACAAATATCAGCCATAATTATCTTTCAATGCAATTCGGCCTAACCTTTGTCTTTGCTCTACTTTCAATACCACATGCAAACAAAATTACAATATTATACTTGAAGTATACTCTTTATTGACTGTCTCTGTGAATTTGAACTTATTTAAGGCCTTTAGGAAATTCTGGCTCACAACGAAATATGGTAGGAAGAACATTTGAAAATAAAAGTAGGCCAGGACCTAGTTTAAGGCACCGTTCCGTTATTTGCCTGGTATCATTGAGGGCAAATCCCTAAAAAATCTCAGGTTGGGAGTTTCCCTGGATTGTTCCCAGAACCTTTGGATTGCTAATTCAACGCTCTACCAACTAAGCTATGGCCGTTCAGTAAATGTTCTGTGAACTGAAAATCTTGTCACAGGTTAAATGCATATGGGTATAGAGAAATTTTTCTTCAAACATATCAATATTAAAACATTTGCATTATTTTTGGAATTTTTTTTAATGTTCGAAAAAGATAATTCAAGTGGTAGAAGAGGGCATCATTGAACAGATCATTTCAATTACGATACTTTAAGCTTTGTCGCAGTATAAACACTGTAACAACAGTTATCTCGACATCATTAGATCAAAACTGTAATGAATATCGAACTTGTAAAGCAGAAATGACACTACAGAAGGATATATATAAAGATCACCAAGAAACACTTTTAAAGATCTCCTACAAGTCTCATCTACATCCCAGATAACATGCAAGTTTGTAGAAAGTTTGGACTAGTCTTGATTTTCACTTGCAATCCTAAACTTCACACACTAAGTTTGGTGTCAGATTGTGGCAAAATTGATGATGGCAAATATGCGGCATGAGCCGTGATTTTTGTTTATGAACAACAAATAAATGTGAAGACTGTGAGTTCAAATTCCATTGGAGACTGAAACCTTTTCTTGACACAGGCTCATTGTTGGTCTATCAACGTTTTTATAAAACAAGGTTTGAATTGAGTTTGTCCTGAAAGGTTTGTAGCAGGCTTACCATGCAAAGTTTGCAGCAAATTTGACATTGGTCAAGTAGTAAGTTTGTTGCAAGATTGTAGCGAGTTTGCAGCCTTGTAATGCCAAACTTGATGCAAGTTTACTGTGTTATTTGGGATAGTGATGACGACGCTATGAAGGGAAATTATTATGCTTTTTATCCGTTTGACATAAAGTTAAGATCGAAAGAGTTATAGAAGACAATCTCTTACAAGTTAAGTTTCTTTGAGGATGCCATTTCTGCATCTGTCTGGATCCTGCACAACAACGTAAGTTGAGATTGATTTGTTATCTTGAACGCTAATATATATAGATGCAATATTACTGGAGAGCTGTTTCTAAGGCCAGGGCTTAGACGCGAATTTATTCAGTTAAAGTGTGCTTTCTTTTAGTCTTAGATAATATTTGCCATTTTATCTGTCACGTTACTGACTTATATGTTGAGAATTTTGTGTCAAGCTCCAAACAGTTTTATTGCAGAGTCGGATATCGATGTAGCTCTCAAAGCCAAAGTCTACTCTCAAACTCCATTCTAAGCCACATATTTGGTCAATTTCAGATTACACAACACACTTCTCTTGACAAATAATCCCACCACTGAGTCACTGACCAGGAGTACATACAATCACATACGATAGTCGATGCGCACCAACCAACAATTTCAATACTTACACTTGTAATTGGTGATCTAATTACAGCAATGGGATAGCATTTGATAGGAGGGAGAGCGAAGCTGGGAGATTAATTTATTAGTTATTTCCATCTTACTGGCTTCAATACTAGGAAGTTCCTATTAGTCAGTGAGTTAATCAGAAATATTTATTTTTACATTATTGATGAGTATCAAGTTCCAAGGATATAAACAATCTACAATATTATATTTTGACCCAGAACAGAACCATTTCTGATGCACTGTATATGCAATCAATTAGCTTTGTTTTATTCTGCCCTGTATGCATGCAAAGAATTTCACTTTACCTAACAAATAAATAAAATATTGTTTTTCTTTCGGCAGCTGATAAATGAAAGGAAGAATTTTCTCACTCTCAGAGGGTTGGAATTGTTTAGTTGACAGACTAATTAGGCACCCGAAGTATTTAAGATGCCAAAGGGATTTAGGTTTTTTTTTTTCTGAAGTTTTCTTCTCCGATCCCCGCAAACAACGGAAGTACAGACAGAATGTTAAGTACCACCAACTCGTTGTCCTTGTCACAATGAAGTTTCAGTGTTGTTGGTGCGTTCCGTCTCTCGCCGTCCACATCTCTCTGTATGTCCAATGTTAATCCCAAAGTAATTTTGGACTAAAGAAAACGAGCTTCACACTTAGAAACCTGTTTTGTTAACACTTTAAATATGATGTTTTCTTAGGTTACTGATGGTGTAGTTGGCATTAAATGACAACCTTAGATAAGTTGTGTTTTTAAATGAAAGTAATTCCCACACTTGGCGCATTAACACGTCCATGAATCTGTCCCTGCCAAATGCTAACTAAGTCACGGGGAATTAAAAAGAACTGACAAAACAAAAGCCACGTTAGTTGCTACTGTATTCTATTAAGCGTTTCAGTATTACTGCCATTTAGATTAAATTTTCTAAGTGAAGAATAAGTAAATTACCTATGTAACCTCTTATTACTGGTAAACATTTAAAACTGATTCCACAGTTAGAGCACATTACAACGTTTTTAACAAAAGTAACTTGAAATCTCTCCAACACAGAAATACCATTTTCAGCAGAATATATCTTATGTTGTATTATTCGATATCAAATGGTGAGTATATTCCGATATCTCTCATGGGATATTCCTAAATTATGATGTCTTGTGTTATGTGGGTAATAATAGTACGTGTAACAAAATAGGGCATGAGTTACTCGTCTAATAAAAAAAAAACTCACAGTCAAAAAAAGTGAGATGTACGGATATTGTATAAAATTTTCTGTTTTTTTATGTCTACAGGCTGATTTAACCAGTAAGATCAATAACTACGAGCACCATAAGAATACACCTCCCAGTCGTCATACACTTATTGAAGTTTGATAATTAATTTCTTAAAAATGTATAGAATAATTTTTATAACACATCTGGCTTAATAGGGGAAGGCAGTGAAACAATTAAAAACAATGTTACCATATGTATCACGTGCAAACAATTCACTTAATCTGGTAGTCCGAAGTGTTGTTGACTGGTATCAAACTTTTTTTCTTACCTCTAAAGTGCCTTTGCTCGTCTACATTTTCAGCTTCAATTCGCCGGTGCTAGAGTTCTTGTTGTTTGACTCAGAAATAAAGTGTGCTAAAGATTCTTCCGTGATAACAGAGGGAAGGCACATGCTATGGCACCTAAATCAATACTGAACACTATTTTGCAGGAAACAGTATGGCATTTGCATAGTCCAACTTAGCATGCTAGTTGCAAAGGCAATTCCCTCTGTTCCCTGCTGGTTCACAGACACAGGTTTGCACTCGTGAAAATGCATGAAACAGTAAACCTCGGTTTAGAACGTCTCGTAGTTCATTCACAACAAAGATACACTAGAAAATAAGAATAATATAGAACAGCTGGAATCTGTTTGTATGTTAATTATGTGCGACGAAATTTCATATGGCAAGTAAAGTTTACAAAATGAGAATGTAGACTTAGAAAAATGTGACTACAATCATTAATTGATCAATTATATGCACAATAAGAGCTGGGCAGTGTTGTCATATTACAGTCGTAATATTCCCCTCAAAATACTAAACAAAAAACAAACAAAAAAAACGCCTGCTGAGTTTACCTTCAGATTACTGAAAATTAAAACGTGAGAAGTGCCAAAAGGATTCAACAAAATTTTCTGATATTTTTTTTGTCATTTTTTTCCCCTTTTACCCTTCATGTGGTCCAAATTTTCCCGTTCTCCGGAAAATTTCCCTCCACCTGACAACATTGGACCTGAGTTTGAAATGTTTAGAGCAATTACGAACGATAGACCACCAGATGTTGTTTAGAGAGCAGTTCAATGCATAAACTTATCAAGACAGAGGTACGTTACTCAACGACTTAACTGAACCAGGCAGGAAGTAAATTTGTATCACCTCTTTGTACACAATTGAATCACCCATTTTGGAAAAGTCATTTCTCCACTTTTTAGCATTTTTCGGGAAATAAAAAGAAATATCTTTTTTTATTAAACTCAAAACGTACAAAATCAAGAGTATTTTATAATACTCTACTTTATTACCCTTATGTGACACTATTCCCATGATAAATTTTACGGGACAAATGTAATTTACATAATACATTGTAAACTGTCTGTAATTTACACACATTTTACATAAGGTTCTATTACTAATGCAATTGCTGACAAAGGAGAAACAGAAGTTGGCAACATTGACAAGATGTCATCAAGTGGAAGTGTTTATTTAGCCAAAGATGTTTATAAATTTAACGGGAATTTATAATTATGATTGTTGAAACTGCCCCTGGAAACAACGAATTTTGTAATTTACTTGATAAGTTTGAATTCGAATTTATTTTATGGACTTTAGGCATCTCAGGCTCAGGCCGTCTACTTGATGTTCAGTCTCTCGCTAAATTAAAATTGGCCAAATAAATCAAGGATTCTGATCCTAAATCTGAAGTCAGTTTCTAGAAATCTATCTTTGTTTAGGCGCTGACGTGCATTGCAGACGAATGAACGGACAGACAGACACACAAAATGAAATTAAGAGAGATCCAAGAAGTTTTGGAGAGCTGCGCTAAAAACGATATTCTAAAATAGTAATATAAACAGTGGACTTTGTTCCTTTGTCCTACACACTACGATTATTATATTCATTTTTATGTACTTCTAATGGTCAGTAGTCTCATTTGTTTTTCATATTTTATGACTGAATACAACTAAGCATGATCTTCGCTACATTGAAAAGGCAAAATTAATAAGTAAATAATTGCAACATTAAAAGTATGGTCAGCAAAATAGAACAAAAGCAATGTCAAATTGTTATTGTTGATTGAATAGAATTGCAGCAATTAAGAACAAGATTATAGCTATTCCTTTTGTCTTACTTTTTCACTACAAAACTCTCATGTGTTTTATGCGATTCCGACATGAATAAGAAAAATAAAAATAAAAATAAAGCCATCGTTAAAAAATGACAATTCTGACTCATTGCCTCAGTATAATTTGCCTTATTGTGATAAGTAACAATAATAAGAGAATTATGATCTGAAACATGAAAATGCTTTGTTCTTGAAGTTAAAAATATCTTACTTGTCATGTTCACTTAGATTAATAGAAAATGACTGATAGGATATTTTGTGAGTTCGAAAAATTGTTAAATGAGGATATATGAAACCATCGTCCCATGCAGATTAAAAAAAAAGACTTACATAATCATTTTTATTGAAATTTCAGATTTGTGGATTTTAAACAAACATTTAAGTTTCCAATTTTACTCTTTGCCCTTGAGCGAAGAAAGTAGCTAGGGCCTTACTATATGTACCATCCAGGCATTCATTCACCTAGGGAAACTAAGGAAAACCTCAGTTTCAGGATGCCCGGCAGCAGAACTCGATCCTATGTGCCTCCCCAATTCTGTGAAACTTTGTAGTCCTTGACCCTAACTACAGATTTAAGCATGTTCTGATTCCCTTAATACATATAGGTTGTAACAGAAGAAGACTAACAAAATATGTGACGAAATTTTACCTGCAGTCTTTAAGAAAATATCTTAATGAGCATAGTGTCAAAAGATCTTCATTTTTGAGATAATAAAAAGTCTGAATTTTGAAAATTGTGAAAAATTGGTTTAAAATATTACTATTTTCCAACATAATTTTATTGCTATAAAAATTAACCACATTTTTTAAAATACAGTGTGGCCGGAAATAAAATATTCCAAAAGTTGACAACACTGTACAGCGTCGGTGGTGTTAAGAAAGTAGAGCAGTGCAGTGACAGTGTGACTTTAGTTCTTGTAGAGAACAGGTGTAGTGAAAGATGATCCGTAATGGCCCTGAGTGTACGTGAGAAAGCATTTGTTGTGGTGTATTTTTTCCGTTCATACGGAAGTCGCCAAAGTGGTGGACGGATTGTGAAACTTTTTTTTGGAATTTGTTTGAGTTGAAGTACCGGAAACCTCCTCCAACAAAGGCACCGTGGTGTTGCTAGTTGCAAAATTCCATCAGATGAGGTCAGTGCGGTGTCAATACAAAAAACCCTCGGGAAGGAAGCAGCTAGCTAGCCTTTAGGAACACACAATGGTTTTAGTAAGACGGAGCCACTGCACACACCGCTAGTGACTCAATACAACTTCTAAAGCATCACTTTCCAGACCATACATCTAGATACAAGGAGACTATCCATGTCCTGCACCTCACCTGATGCTTATTTGTTAGGCGTACTGAAGGGGTGTGTTTACCATGATCCAGTGTCTCGTAATATTGAAGAACTCAAATTAAATATCACTCACGTATTCAATTTAATGGAATACAATTGCGGCCATGTTAGACAAGTTGCAGCGTCACTATTTAAAATGTTTATATTAGACGCAGCACACTTGGAGCATGTGTAGTGAATATTTTGCGTGCTGCTTGTTCTGTTTTTGATCAGATATTATTTTGTACTGCTTCACAGTTTGTCTCGTAACATTGTGCATTAAAAGTCAATTCAAATTCCATACGACAGCACATCTTTGCATTTCGGTATACTTTATTTCCGGCCATACTGTACAATTAAAAAATTCTGGAACTTTTCTCGAAAAGTTTAGGCTGCATACAAATTTTCAATATCGTTAGTGGTGAAAATCTGAAAATTTTCAAATTCCAAAATACTCTAGCAAAAAAGAAAAAAAAAATATTTGGAAATTTCTCAACTATCAATTTCCACTATGACTGTTATTCAGATTCAAATTATTATTATGTAGATTATTATGAAACTAACATTATTGTAGATTTTTTGCGTGTCTTCAGTACACATTCTTAGCGAAGGATGTTCGAAGATTTATTTTTTTAGAACTTTTCTTTTTAATTGTTCTTAGAATCTCAAAGGTTTCTCATTTTCGTCAATAACGTTCCCTGAAATTTCAAGACAGACATTTTCTTGATTTTGTCTAAAATGTGTAACAGTGTGCATCTTTTTCTTCTTCTACAAGCTCACGTACAACTGGTTGACGTACCAGAACTGGTGCATGTACCATAGTTTGGGAAACTCTAAAACAGACACAGATGTTTCATTGGTGGTAAGCAATGTGCTATTTACCAAATTTATAGAGCACATGTGAGTTCGAAGTAGACTTCCCCTTTTGGAACAAAATGTTCCTATGAGAATGGGGAAAGCTGAAACCAGTGTGGAGGCAAAACCCCTTGCAGTTCTCTCTGTAAATAACATCCTAGTACTAAGACTGATATCATATCTCATCTGCGACATTGAAAGCTAAGCTCGTTCAAAGATGTCAAGAAAGCATAAAACGCTACTCTCGCAAGGTAGCGATGAAGATAAATAAATCACTGAAGATCATGTTCACGAAGCAGTAAGTAAATATTAGCCCTAAGATAATTTTCTCCTCTCTGTAAGCTAGCGTTAAATTAGCGTGTTAGTTTTCCAAACGCATGTATCTCGATTCTCGAGTTCAAACCCCAAAAGTGCATTTTCTTTTATAGTGAAATCTTAGGGCTATAAGATATTAAGATTAAGGTCACAAATATTAAGTTTACTTTCGTTACTGATCATGAGTACTCAAGGCAGTTTAATTGCTCTCGATGAAAAAATCCGATTAAAGACGATTATACTTAGTTTAATAACTACAAACAGAAACATAATAATGTTGTTAAGACCGGTTCTCCGAGCTTGCTGATGCTTGCTGAACGAGCCTGCACTTGAGCAACTTTGACGGATTTGTTATTACACTGTCGACCTTGGTGATCAGCTTTCTCCACGAGCAAACTTGTTAGTGTAATAGCACCCTAAGTTTCATAACTAGTAAAATAGCGTGTTGATTTCTTTCATAACAATTTTTTCTAACTCCTCGCCTACTTTTTAATAGGTTTTCATATAGCTGAATTTAGAGGCTGAAACTTGGAAATGTACCTCATTAAAAAAAAAAAAGAAGTAAAATGTGTTCTGAGACTTTCGGAATACATATACCAATGCGCAGTAAAAAAATAATTTATACTCGCACTAATTGCTTGTGTGAAGAAAGTAAGATTATATACTTATTGTTTGACCGATGATAATAATTTCTACGTTATCATAAAGTAAAACAAAAGTTTTACTTTCAATTTAGACATGAAACGTAAGAATATACATCTTTGACGTGTATGGGTCTACATTCAAGGATAATATACGATTGATTTCGTAAAATTCCTTAATTACTTTTGCTTTGACATCGTAGGCAACTAACGTTAGTATACATACACCGGTAGTGGTTTGGAACGGACGCAAGCCATAGTGCTGTTGCAGCCGATACACTTAATTTTATCTTATTTTAGAATCCCAGTGAAAATATCACACTTCAATAGGTACCAGCTTCAAGTTTCTATATGTCAGATAGAATAGATAGGATAGAGTGTCTAATTAGTAAGTCAGAGTTTGTCCCCTTCCCTCTCAAATTAATTCGCCTTTTAATGGCATTTCCCATTCAATTGTTTTCGTTTACTTTCTTTACGATATTACTTCACTGAATGATGCAACCAAGTGTTGGTTACTTTGAATTTCAAAGAGAAATAATGTCACATGTTTATGAGAAAGTATGGCTCGTTGGTCTAGGGGTATGATTCTCGCTTAGGGTGCGAGAGGTCCCGGGTTCAAATCCCGGACGAGCCCATGAATCTTTATTTTACTACTTTCACAAAATGTAATACGCCAAACTTTTACTTCATTCACGCACTTTATTCAATGAGAAAGCGAAAATTAAATCATATAAATTATTACATATTTAGCTTACACTTATACTGTACTAAATACAGTATATTTAGTTACGTTCTCTTGCTTTAAACTAGGGACCGACAAAACTGCTTTTTACAGACGTTTCTTTAGTTCCCAGTGCTTCTTATTGTCCTCAAATCTTCCATTTCCATTTTAGTGATGATGACTGCTCAACAATTAAAGCTGTCAAGCTTTAGTTAAGCTTGCATCAAGTTGGCTTGTTGATTTTTGCTGACTATTGTTATTGAAGTTCTTTTTTCCTCTGTTGATTCTAAATTTGACTTCCTCTTCTTATTTCCTTGTTTCTTTGCTCCTCAAATCTGGCAACGTTAATTTACCTCATTTCCCGATGTCATATAATGATGAAATTTTGCACAGCGACGTAAGTCGGGTGACAATACAATATTCCATTGTTACTTTCATATATTTTAAAAGCATATTTTAATTATTTTTTTAATATGGACTTCTTTATCATAAAATAAGTATTAACCTGCAACGAAGTGGGATTTGACTGATTGCTGAACGCCTTAGGATTCGGATCACAAAACATTAGGCGTGTTCGGCTAAGATATCTTCTGGATGTAGCTGACTGGAAATACGTCACAGTAGTGTTCGATTTGTTATAAATTACGAAAGGGGTATCTTAAAACTAGTGATTGCTGGTAAGTTACAACATACTACCTGTTTGCGTATAAATACAAAGATTTTACTCTTGGTTGGAATGATAACAACAACCGGGGATAAAATCCTCACGCATCAGGGAAAGTCCCCGGCATCCACCCCGACAAATCGAACACTGCGTCACAGGACTATATCCGTCTGAAGTGTATCTGCAAGTTCTGAGAATGGAACATGGAGGAATTAGAATAGATTAATCTAATTTAATTCCTCCAAGAGATGGAACGCCGAACGTACTTAAGCAAGAAAAAAAAACACAAGAGAAAAGCTTTTGGCGCTCACATTTACCCGACAAAACATCGGTAAGCAGACGATTCCAGACTAACAAGACTACTTCGTCGTGACTGAGTTTCCCTTAAGATATCTGAATGTCAGAAGCAACGCCGAACACAGAATCTTAAGGAGTTACATCACGTCCGCTCGCCGAACGAGGAAAAACTGAGAAAGACTTCTTAAGATATTGCGACTCGCCGAACACACTTATTAGAATGAGAAAAAGTATCCGAACACCGAAAACAAACTAAAAATAATAATAATAAACTTTTTAAAGACATACTTTTCTTAAAAAATTCGTACTAAAAACTAAAATTTAAATTTGTTTATGCATGACTAAAAAGAAAAGCATGGGGCGCCCCAATTCAAGAATTTATAAAGTGACTATATGAGAGAGCGCCCCA
>JAGDQP010025516.1:14394-26855 GCA_022664845.1 Lepisma saccharinum
GCCCCAATTCAAGAATTTATAAAGTGACTATATGAGAGAGCGCCCCATGTTTTTGTTTTAGTCATGCATAAACAAACTTAAATTTTACATTTTAGTACGAATGATTTAAGGAAAGTGTCCCTTTAAAAAGTTTTTTTTTAAATTATTTTTTCTTTAGAAAAGAAAACTGATATACAAAAAAGCTAGTTCCACGAATATTCAAGATATTCATTAAATATGTACCCATAATATTTCACAGCTGAATTCATCAGACTAAAGAAATAAACTATATTTCATACTGACCGAAATTCAGTTTCATTTTGGAGTACAGGGTGCCAAACTTCGAGCCCCAAATCTACAGTATTTTGTTAGAATGGAAATAAAATTAATATTTCGCGGTAAATTAGAAACATTGAAGTAAGTAAAACTACGTTTCTACTATATAGTTTCTATCAACATAGGCGATACTAGAATTTAAAAAGTGATATAATCAGTTGGACAGTGTTAACATTAATAATGTCTTATAAAGTTTGTTTTTAATCACACTGTGTTGGCTTATTAGATATTTCTTATCCCCTAGAAATGATAAGCATCATATTTGAATACGAATAAAGAAATATCAATAAAGTTGTTTTTTTTTTTACATTTCCCCGAGTGCTCGAAATGAGACGCCATACGTCAGTATGAAATACCCGTACTCCTTTTTATTTTTCTTCTTATAACGGCACTTTTTGACAAAAAAAAACTATGTTAAGCTATATCGCTGATGTTACTGCTTCGGAAATAAATTATACCGTCACTTCTAAATTTCCATTCCTAGTACTGATTATCCCCCACTTACTCACATTTTGTAACACTGCATTTACTGACAAATGCGGCACCGGATACTAGTTTTCTTTTTACAGTGCAACTGTGAAGATAGCACTCTCTCGCGCAGGCGTAGAGCTCCTTCAACTATAAGTAAAACTGACAATCGGTTGTTTTCAAAGTTCTAGCTTGGTCTGGTGGTTAACCTCTTGGTTCCAGAGATTCCTGGATCGAATTCTAGTGGGGATACTTATACATATTTTTTAAAGGAAAACATTTTTTTTTTCTGTGTATATAGGTATGAGGAATTTAATAAAAGTAGTGACCATGGGTACGTGGAGGTTAGGTCAGTCAGGTACGGTGTTTCCTTTTCATTGCACACACGATTTACACAGATACACAGTTGTATTGACACACAGTTGCACTGTAAAAAGCAAATTCGTGCACCGGATATACCTCTATGGCCTATCCCAGTGCATATATGTAAAATTTGTGCAAAATTTGGTGTAACTGCATGCGAGTGCGCAAAATTTGAACAGCAACGTTCAAATTGTACTACCGTAAAAATTGTGCTTTAGCTGAAGATACTAAACAGTAATATATGAGCCCCCCTGGTCTAGTGGTTACCGTCAGTAACTTTGGTAAACTTTATCTTTATATGGGCCAGTCTAATAACTAAGGACTTCGGCTCATCACGATTCGCCCTTTACCCATTAAAAACGCCTTAGACTGCAAAGCCACTTGGCCGGCGGTTACCGTCACTGACTGGTGGGGTCCCAGGTTTGATTCCCGACTCTGCCAAGATATTTTTTTCCCAAGAGGTCTGGAACGGTGCCCACTCAGCATCGAGATGTAATTAGAGTGCTGCTGTGAATAAGCGATCACAGTTGAGAGCTTCGGCTTTCTCTCCCAACACGTCTGGTCAGCGTGGGAGTAGTAGGCCAACTCCTCCCTCCCGAAGAGGTCTCATCCAGTATTGGATTAAATATGTCTGTGAATTATAATATATATTAGATTTTTAAACAAATGAATAGTACCATACTAAGAAAAATAAGACATGGTGCACTTGTATCAATAATTACCCAAAGTACCCCTTCCCCCACCCCACTTTCCTGGTACTATGGGAAACTTTTCACTTTAAGAATGTAAACAGTTGATTTGAGCTTTGATTTAAGAAAAATGCACAATATGATGTCTACGTTCAAAATTGTATTCTACTCGAAGAGAAATGAATATATAAAAATATCTCCCTCATTTAATTTTCTTCCTGAAAGAAACTAATAAAAATAAGATTCATCCAGTAAACTTATATACAAGAGAAACATATAGCATGTTGTCAAATGTATTCTCGCTAGATTTTCGTGCTAAGTTCGATTTTATTGCTGGAATTTATAGTTCAAGATGTGTAGATTTTCAAATTGTAGGGTGCCATTCATTCAACGTTTTCACTATTTTCCAAGATGGCGCCCAAAATGGCTGCTTTCTGGGACTAGGGCAAGCGAAAGTGAAATAATACATACATATTGCGTAAAGGCTTAGACACCGTTCAACGTATACTAACTAAACTTTGCATGAATATTCTTTGACAACGTAGAAGAAACAACTGTGTGGCTCAATACCTCCAACAGGCACCCTATTCTCAGTGTTGCCACCTATACATAAAAGTGAAAATATGGGTGTATTTCCATTCCGTTCGACGTATCAGCGCCAAACTTTGCGTGAGTATTCCTTAATACCCTAGGCAAGTGACTATGTGGTTCAACACTTCCCACAGACACCTAATTGTCAGTGTTGCTATCTACACTTAAAAGTGAAAAAATTGATGTACTTCTACACTGTTCAATGTATCCGCGCCAAACTTGCCAGGAATATTCCTTCGCACCCTAGGCAAGCTACTGTGTGGTTTAACACCTTCTACAGGCACCCTATTGTCAGTGTTGCCATCTATACGTAAAAGTTAAAATATGAATGCACTTCTATATCTTTCAACTTATTCGCACCAAACTTAGAATGGTTATTCCTTCACACCCTAGGAAAATGACTGTGTCACTGTGTGGTTCAATATCTCCCACAAGCACCCCGTTGTCAGCCTTGCGTCAATATTTATGGATTGCAGTGATGTAAGTCTCATAATCTTCTGTTCAAGGAAAGTAAATTTGAAGCTGAAAAAAGTTGTATATGAGATTACCAGAAGCTGATACATTTTTTACTTATATATTTTACTATATACTGTTTTACCCGTATTTGGTCACTTTTCATACTGTAAATATTGTATGTCTAACAGGCGTTTCTTTCGTTTCAGGTCTGAGACATTGAGACTAGTGTAGAAGGTTTCAGTATGATGAGTTACATAGTGTGTTTGAAAGGAAAAAACTTACGTAACAAACCTGATAGAGATGCACTACTGAAACTTATAGATTATGATACTAATAAGCGAACATGTTACAGAGAATCAGTGCGCCACTTTGTGAAATAATCTCAAAAGTAACCGAAGAAGACTTTCTGCAGCAAACAGTGTACCACAGTGCTTGTAAGAAAAATATCGTCCATACCTCAAAACTACAAAGAGCTGGAAAGAGATTCTTGGTTACACCTACTACTCCTGTCAACGTCTTCAAAGTGTGAAAATGAGAATCATAGTCGTGAAACTAAAAGATGTGCACCGCATGTGAGGGGAAAACTATGTGTTTTCAAATGTGAGGAGCACAATAGGGGAGAACTGTTCTATATGCCAACAATATCTATGGGAGAAAGATTCTTGTTTACGAAAGGAAAGACAGAAGGCAGTGACCTTAAAATAGCCTTGCAATGATTAGTTAACTACTTGACTGTGTAGCTATGGACATAGCTGTTCATCGTTATTGACTAAGAAATGAAGAACGAAAATGTGAACAGAAGGAGATAAGATACAATCTGCATGACAGAAGTGCATCTTATTGCAGATATACATCTAATTAACATTTTGAAGTTCTCTCTCAATGATGGAGAAATTGTAACTGTTGATCAAGTTAATGAACAATACAATGAATTATTGTTAGAATACGGAACTGATAATGCCCAAAGTGATCACAAGAAACACTTAAAACAGCTGATTATAACGCATATTCCAGAAGCAGAATTTGTGAAACCAAGTCGTGTCAGTGAAAGTGAACGTATAGTGCTAATGCAAGTATTGTCGGAAGCCGTAAGAGATCTTGAACAGTTTGAAACTGATGAAAGAGACGTGATAGTTTTGTCCAGCGTAGCGGCTATTCTAAAGCCTGAAATCGGTCAGGACAATAGTTGGAAATTCAGTGGATCATTTACGGATTTTAACCCCTCTATGATTTTGATTGAAATATATTTGTCTATCCCTTTTGAATGTGTTTATAATTTGCTGTGACAACAAATTTGACAATTTCTTTATATCATCACAGCAACTTTCTGTTAGCTGCCAGCTTTTTCCCTCCAATTAACCACTTTGAGAAATAATAAAGTTTCATCAGGGGTTTAAAATCCGTAAATGATCCCTTGAATTTCCATAAATATTGACGCAACACTGACAATGGGGTGCTTGTGGGAGATATTGAACCACACAGTGACACAGTCATTTTCCTAGGGTGTGAAGGAATAACCATTCTAAGTTTGGTGCGAATAAGTTGAAAGATATAGAAGTGCATTCATATTTTAACTTTTACGTATAGATGGCAACACTGACAATAGGGTGCCTGTGGAAGGTGTTAAACCACACAGTAGCTTGTCTAGGGTGCGAAGGAATATTCGTGGCAAGTTTGGCGCGGATACATTGAACAGTATAGAAGTACATCCATTTTTTCACTTTTAAGTGTAGATGGCAACACTGACAATTAGGTGTCTGTGGGAGGTGTTGAACCACATAGCCACTTGCCTAGGGTATTAAGGAATACTCACGCAAAGTTTGGCGCTGATACGTCTAACGGAATGGAAATACACCAATATTTTCACTTTTATGTATAGGTGGCAACACTGAGAATAGGGTGCCTGTTGGAGGTATTGAGCCACACAGTTGTTTTTTTCTACGTTGCCAAAGAATATTCGTGCAAATTTTAGTTAGTATACGTTGAACGGTGTCTAAGGCTTTACGTAATTTGTATGTATTATTTCATTTTCGTTTGCATTAGCCCCAGAAAGCAGCCATTTTGGGCGCCATCTTGGAAAATAGTGGAAACATTGACACCTACAATTTGAAAATCTACACATCTTGAACTATGAATTCCAGCAATAAAATCAAACTTATCAATAAAATCGAACGGGAGCAATTATTTGTAACATTAGACACCCCACTAATACACGATTTAACAAAATTCATAACAAATTTGCTGACATTAAAACAAGAAAAATAGGTCTCAGATTCCCCTTTGTTTTCAAGATGGTTTCCAACTGGGAACCGCAAATATTCTTACAGTGACAAATAAAATTAATATTTCTCAATAAATCCTGATAAAGCGAAGCATTACATTAAAATTAGATTTCTTTAAGTGAACTTGTATCAAAAACTGTAAATATTAGAAATTTACATGAGATGTTATCAAGTATATAGTGTTTCCAACCTGATATAAAGTTATATTTAATAACACTTCGTCAATGTATTGGAGATATTTATTTTATCCTGAAGTGATCATCATGTATGAAGCACGTTGAAAGTCTTCTTTTTTATCATTTTATTTCGTATAATGTCCATAATTTGCAACATTGTATTCTGTGTTTCACACACCATGTTTACCATCTCTAGAAGATACAAAATATACTATGAACCGACGTGGTGCCATTTTTTTTAAATTTTATACCAGATTGGCAATACTGTAAATCTGATGTGATCACATTTTCACTAGTGATGATAAAGGTAACTCTTTTTAGGGTCAGGAAGTCACCGTCGAATTCTATTACGCTGTGCATATTAATTGGGCTCCACGCTTCGCAGTGATATTGATTAATTATAGTAACATTTTCTTTTACAAAACTAACTAACTAACTAACTCTATGGCTTATGGAACTCGCAATCAAAGAAATTAATATGTTTCGTAGCAACAAACAGGTTAGTCAAGTTCATGTTAATAATGCAAGTAAGAGAGCAGACAAAGAAGGAAGGTAAAAGTTATTTATATTTACGTTATTTGATCCGCTGGTTAAATAGCAATAAGATTGTTGCCGAGTCATCGCATCTCAAACAATGACCATCAGCCAACAGATCTCTGATGGAAGTTTCAAAGCAAGAATCTTCTTCGTGTGTGGCGGGAAGGGAGAAGTTATGTTTGTAATTAAATATCGTAGGAATATTACGTTAGTATGTTTTTACTTAAAGCACAAAGCAGCTTTGGATTTAAGGCCATCATGTTTGTTAAGATGAGGTGTCGTTGGGTATGAAAAACTGCAGAACATTTTGTATGGCAATTTTAACTTGTGCTTCCATACTGACTATAGGATATTATTTGAAAATTTTGAAAGCAGAGGAAAAAAAATAGTTGTTTTACGAGCTTATGAGTCTGCAACACTTTTATCAATTAAAATATTTATAATGTGGACGAGCCTGTCAAGGTGACCGGCGTGAGCAGGATTTAAACCTGCACCGCCCTGATACGACAAGAGTCTGACAAATAACATGAGACAATTTTACGTATAATGAAATATGTCCCCGCGTACGTACCGCACAAAATAGAAGTACTACGCAAGTTTTCCTTTCCCTCCCTACCTACAGGGTGATGCTAATCATTGGACGTCTTGGCAGACAATGCATAGAAAATCGCATAATTTCGATGCGGGTTTGTTTAACGGCTGAAGTGGATACATTGACTGAGTATTTGTGAATATAGAATAAAATGAAAGGTTGATGGCTAAAACCGGACACGCAAAAATGCTAATTTTTCAGAGAACATAGAAAATTTGCCAACATTATAACAACCTAAATATTTTAGACGAGCAGATATCAATAAGAGTTATGTCTTGACTATGAACGAGTTGAACTTGGGTCATAAAACTTGTCAGGAACGTTACATTTTCTCTGCATAGTTCTTTCGGAAAACCACACATTTCTTACAGCGATGTATATTACCTTCTTTATAAGCTCTCAAGTCTTTAATGTACCTTTAAAACTAGTCTTTCATGGCAGAAATGACCTTCTTCAAAGAGAAATCACTCTCGCGCATCTGTTCCTTCGTCTTGACGAAGAGAAAGAAGTGTGAAGGTGCCAGGTTAGGTGAATAAGGCGGGTGTGGCAGCTAGATGTAACTTCACTTTCTTACAAGCTCAAATGTAGTTTTGTGAGTGGGACCGTTGTCAGCCAAGAGAACCACGCCTTTGGTTATTTTTACCCTTCGTTTCTGCTTCAGTGCTTTGTGTGGTCATTGTAATAGGTTTCAATAATAGTCCCCACCATAGCAGCACAGAATATCGGGCCAATATCGGTCCGATACTGGGTCAGTAACGGCCAATATCGATGAAGGTTGGCCCAGTGTTGTGCCGATATTGGCCCGATATTCTGTACTGCTAGGGCAGTAACTCTCCTAGCAGCATAGGATATCGGCCAATACTGGACCAACCTTGATCGATATTTGTCTTACTGGCCCAGTATTGGCCCGATATCTGTTCCCGGTTCGTTAGCAAAAACAAATTTAATCAAATCCGCTTTTTGATGATAACAATATTTACACTCAACGGTGTGAATATAAGCCACGTGGAATTAAAATATTACCGAAAAATAACGAGTCTGCCGAAACGAAATAACTTTACATTGTGTAACAAATGGAAAACTATGACTATTGTTACTAAAACTGTGTCTCCTTCACGCAATCTACATAATTTTCCAAAAAGCACGGAACAAAGTTCGGCTAATCTGCTTTTTGTGTAAACTTTACCTTTCCGATGGAACCACCTCGATATTTGTAGTAATTCTCTACTCAGTGGATGTTGCTCGCAGTTGATAAACAAAATTATATTCAAATCTAATAAATTTCCGAAAATATCTATTAAAATGTCTTTCGTAAATATGAAAAGGTAAACTTGAATTGTATTTATTTTTTCTTTAATATTTTTGCAGTTATCACTACTTATTGAATACTTATTGTGACATTTATATGATACATAGAAATTTCCTGGAAGTTAGCTGAAATAAGTAACCAAGCCAATTCAAAAGACATAAGAAGCATTTTCTACAAATTAACTGTTGCCTATCAAGGTCATGACAACGGACAATTAATAACGGAAACGAAAGTTATAAATCTTCAATATAGCAGTCGGAAGTTGTTACATTTTTTTATTTCGTCAGCAACATTTACACAGACGACGTAGGAAGGAAGGAAAGCTTGAAGGTGTAGTAGCTGTTATACTCACAGAATAAAAAATATTCAGTCATAACATCTTTGAAAATAGCAAACTCAGGAACTGAAATGACACACTGTTTTCTTCATTTAGTGGCATTCATTTTTCCTCATCTGTTTTTCATATCTCTTGATGCATCTCTTTGTCAAAAGATCTCTGTTTGATAATTCACAGACTTTCAACAGATGATATAATCGATGTTGACTTGCAACATGACAAAAAGAACAAATGTATTCATAAATGAAAGACTTTCAGAACACATTAGTCAAAGTTACGGAGAACCAATATGGCCTATTCGCTGTATTCTTTATGTGTGTTAAATCCAATAGATGGCGGTAGTTGCGTGTGTAGAAGATGTATAATATGTTTTAAAGAGAAGCTAGTGTTGTGGACATTGTTAATTAAAAAATCTAATTTTAAAGCTCAGGTATACCATATTTGAGACGCCCCTTTAGCTTATTTAATTGAGGCGTCATAATTTGGGTTTGTAATGGTTAGGGACAGTTGAATTTCGCGACTCGCGAATTAAAAAAAAAACACTCAAGAAATCTCATGGAGTAGATAGATGGCTGTTAACATTTTGTCAAACTGTTCTTTACAACTCACGAAATACTCGTGAAATTTGAACATTTTTGCTTCCATCCACGAATTCTGAACATTACTCAGGAAATTATACATTTTTATTTATTCATTCACGAATATAATGCCTAAACAGTCGAAAAAAAATATCTTTAAAAAAACCTATCATCGGATTTGTGTAGCACAGAGATTGTTAGCATGTAGTACATTTTATCCTCCATTGATGGCAGCAAATTTGTGAGCATGGTTTGTCATCTATCAGAAAAATACGAACTACGTTATCACAAGGTTATTCATTGTGTGTCTTTTGTGGTATTCGCGGTGAAAAGGTTTTATGAAAACAAGTCGAATAAGTGAAATATCCTGCCACCGAAAATCTCGTTGCTGGAAAGAGCGAAGCAAAATTTCAAATTCAGACTGGGAGATATTTTTCTTCAAGTTTTCCTGCGTGCTGACCAACAGTCGAATAAAATCTGACCATGACAAATTTGGAGCTGTTTTCATCATATGCCTATGAAAATTCAGCTGAATGATTAAGAAATAAATACCTTCATAGTTATGCATGTGCTTAAAAAAATCTTCATACTTGTTTTTGCAAATATGGAAGAAGTATGTGAAATATTTGAATGAATAAATAAATATATGATTAACAGTATTAGCACATGGTTGTTATTTCAACAGAAATACACTTTATCTAGCATGCATTAGTGCAAGGTTTATGTCTGAAGTATTACAACGTCATCTCAAACAATTATTTATTTCAACTACTCAAGAAATTTACCCTTGTATTCACGAAATTTTATCTAGTACTCACGAGGTTTTTTTTTCTGTTTTTTTTTTTACATTTTCTCTCACGAAACGTAAACACTTTTACTAACGAAATTCTACTGTTCCTAGTTATGGGTTTGTTTGATATAGAAACCATAAGCATTAAGTATAATATTGAGAAAAACTCACTCTTTGTAGTGCGATGACTCAATTGGTAGCCGATTCAGGTGGTCATGTGATTTAATGCGGTAGTCTCTCGACTCAAGGATCGCAGATTCGAATCCCGCCTTGGGCATGGATGTTTGTGAGTGTGTTCTACCAGTTAACAAAATACAAGTATAATAGAAGTCAAAACAAGTAATACAAGTCAAACTGCTCGCGTAGGGCCAAACACATTTTAAAAAATAGTAGAGCGCTCTCCTCTGGTGCTAGGGATCGTAGGATCGATCCTGCTCATGCCATGTAGGCTTTGTGGTGAAAAAAACACCGTGTGTGTGGGTTTCTCGGGGTTCTCCCACTTTCTTCATTCCACCAACTCATCCCATTATCATCCATCCGGCTTGAGCCAAAGTTTCCTAAAGACCTTAAAACTAAATTAAACTTCACTCTTCCTAGTGGATTCGATACATCTTAATTTGTTACTAAAATACTTAACATTATTACAAATATTTCGAGCTCTTCTATTAAGTAATATCACGGATGCACATTTCATGTAGAGAAAAGTAGCCTTCAGTAGCAGAAGTGAATTGAATTGGGGCTCAGGGCGGGATGCGGGAAAGTGTCGGCTAGGGCCTAAGTTGGAGTCATCCCGGCCTGGTATGACTACCTTCACTTTTCTTTCTGGCTTCGAAGAAGTTTCTTCCCTCACCGGCAGATATCTTATTTTCTTAAACATTCAGGTAAATTAAAGCTTACGATTGGTTCGTACTGCCAAATTTCAGCTAACAGGAAATGCTGAACGAATAATATATTTTCAATGTGCCAGGCTCTTTAAGAAAATAAGCTACTGTGTATAAAACACTTTCAGAAAATAAAGTTGATGCCACAAAATATTTTGTTGTTACTTTTTCCTCCTGGCGAAACAGAAATGCTCCAGGTACTACGTAAAAAGCAGCCGTCCTTTGTCAATAGGAAGGTTCCTCTGCTCTCAACAAACAATGCTAAACCCCATGTGGCAAAAAATATGAAACAGAAGCTAAATGACCTGAGCTATGAAGTACTCACACACCTTTCATATTCTCGGGTTAGCACCAATAGACTGCCATATGTTTATGGATCTAAGTCACTTATTGAAAGTCATGGTGTTCAAAAACGAGGATAGTGCAGAAAATAGCTCCGGGAGTCACGTTTATTCAGGTACGGTATTGAGGGACTTGTGAATCGTTAGCAGAGATGTGTTGCTGCAGACGGAGACTATTTCGAATGACGCAAATATGTTTTTAGTCCATTCCAAAATTCAGTAGTAGTGGGGGTACGAAAACAGCTATTTTTTTTTCGAACAACCTGGTGTTTTCTCTCAATTACTGTTGATTAGTTTATTCCAGTGGGCTGCACTACTTAAATTAGTTATACCTCAACCGTTCGGATGGCCGGCTTGAGAGTAACTAGTGTAAGTGTAACCCAGTGCAAGAACTTTCTGCCCTTGCTTGGGAACGAGTGTAACTGAGCGCAAACTGCAGACAATTGACAGTTGTGCTGTGTTCTCATCGCATGTGTGAAAGAAGGGGAGAGAAGGGGATTATTGAATATCTTTCCTAATTAATTTCTTGCCCCGTGCAGTCATCTGTAATAGATGGCGTTACGAGCTAGCAGAAGTAATTAAGCGCCTGACCGTTCGGGCAAGAACTGCACGGGATTGCACGAATAAAGTAAACACTGTAACGTCACTTTCATTGACACTATTCTGTTCTAGCCTGCACTTCCAGTGCAGACAGTGCAACACCGAGCAGACCACCCGAACAAACTTGATTCCCGACAGCTCTCGGAACAAGTTGAAACCCAGAATGCCATTGTTTATCATCGTTGTCAGAATTAATCGCTGACAGTTTCGTCTACAACATAGCCAGAAAGGTTGCTGGTGTGAAAACACCCAATCTCTGTCGTACATTTCGCAGACATTGCTAAACAACCCGCCAACATCGCCAAGTTTAAATATTTTCCGTCTGCTTCTGAAACACGTCCCCAGTCAGAATAAATTACATGGCAACAGCGCTCATCTTATATCTCTGTGACTCGCGCAACGAACTGTAAGAAATAAAATCTCACCGACCGAAGTATAGTTTGGTGATTGTTAAAACAAATAATAACACAGAGTAGAAGTCAGAGACTAGAGAAAGGTAAGGGGTTAGAGTGCCAGGTGTGTGTTATAATTGCAAGCAACTCCCACGAATGAATGTTCACCTGTAACGTCAGTCTCAAGATATATACTGTATATTTATAGATACAATGTAATCATGTCGTTCGATATTTTAATATTATTTATGGTTCTCTCAGTATGACGCTAACAACAAGTGTAAGAAAACAATGTCTGTTGTATCCACAACTGCAATGATCAATCACCAAGAGTAAAATGGTAAATTATCTACGGCTGCGGTAGCTATTCATGAATGGGTTGATGAATAAGTAATACGTCTTTCAATGCCACTTCGAAAGACAAGATTGGATAATTTATGCGTGCTATTGAACTTCGTAGGTTAAGTTGTCAGCTATTTACCACCACGCCCTTTTAGCTGTAAACGTCATTTCCGGGAGAAAATAAAAAAAATATGACGACCAAATGTTACATCTTTTTGGTTTGAAACACTCCTATCTTTTTAACATGGTAAGTGATAAACAAAGCACTTGGTTTAAGATTAAAAGTGTATTCCTCTCCGCCCTCCCTCTGAAATTGAAGTTTACCATGTAGGGTAGGAATTGAACATATGGCAATCTGAACGTCTCATCCGCTGGCAGCAAAACCGGGGAAAATGGGGTGACACGTTCTTCTGAATATTATG
>JAGDQP010025517.1:0-13217 GCA_022664845.1 Lepisma saccharinum
AACAAATGGATTAACCACATGGCTCTGACGCTCAGTTAAAATGCTAATACCCTGAAACCTAATGTACTGTAATTGTGTAAGAATCTATGTAACTGATCGGGTGAGGATCAACATATAGGTCCATGTGTACTGCACGTGAACAGAAAAGAAAATATAAGTGCTTACATTGTTCAAGTTCATATTTATTTATTTATGTCTGATGTGCAACGTACCATCTTGGAATTTGCCTGGTGAAACAGGAATACCGTGGGAAATCTCAAGCAAAAAAGCCAACAGCAGGACTCAAACTTGCGTGCGACTACTGTCTATCTAAAGACCGTGACAACTGAACCAGAGGGATCGCGCGTGGCCATTTCTTACTCATTTCTGTATATGTTCAGAAACTACTTATTTGATGTGTGTAGCCTAATAGGGAACACGAAGTATACACTGTAGATTGAAACACGTAACGAACTACCTTGTAAAGATTCATCACACATTAAATAGCAATACACGAAACATATTCTTAGAGAAAAAAAACAGCCCCATAGTCAATTAACGAAGACTATTGATTTTGAGTAAGCACTAAGAAGGCGGTGGTACAACTCAGTCCTGCTTAGGTGTCCTCACGCATAAGTACCAAATTGATAACCTACCTTTCGTAAGCTCCGTACCTAACTTTATCAAGGTATAGTATAAAATAAAACTTAATCAATTACGGTAATATGTTACCCATATGGCACTGTGAAGACAACTGGATTAACACTAAAGTTAGTCAAGTAGGAAAATATTGCCCCATTTAAGTTTACAAAGTTCAAAGATTTTTTTAAAAGTACATACTTTGCCACTTCTGTTCCAGACAGAACGTTTGCAGTGCCTTCTCCAGCTCCTGGAACAACCATCTTTAATACTGTATTGAACTTTAGACGGCTACCTGACAAAGAAAAGATAAAATTCACTGAATAATTCGTTAAGTAAACACATAAAATACTTGCTTAGAAACTACTTTCAGCTTGGGAAAAATAAACAGGAAAACTAAATCACGAACATAATACTGCTCATATTCTCCAATATAGCCAGCTCACAAAATCTACACCTACTATAAATTACGAGGATAATAATTTTTATAATTTTCACTAAAATAAGGTATTTACAATCAGAATTCAAAGACAGGCACGTTCACATAAAAGGAAAGGAGACCACAAAGAGGACTGGTGCTAAGGAGTGGTAAGGTTGACTCATTTTTATTGTGATTTTTTAAATTTTATTTATGGCCTTTAGGCATCTGAGACTCAGGTCGGGATAAGGGAGGGGGAAGGATTCGGAAAGGTGTCGGCCTAAATCTCTGTTGAAGGTGCCATCCCGGAATTTACCTGGTCGGTCGCTGGGATCGAACCCAGAACCTCCCGAATGCAACGCCAACGCTCTACCACTGAGCTACGGCGGCTCGATGTTTGTGATGTGAAGTTCCTGTACGTCTGTCTCTATACTCTGATACGTTAGTACCTTTTTTAAACTTATGTATAAATCATATACAAGATGCCAAAAAAAAAAAGGTACATACATTATCACAATTTAAATAGATTTTTCTTCGAAATCTACCTAAAAGGGCTTCACAAACAAAACAGAACAAGAACGCGGCAACGTTACAACGAAGGCATGTACATACAACAGGAGAGGAGAATGACGGAGTGGATTGGTGCTTAGGAGCAGTTATATATTTGAGAGAAAGTATAGACAGGAACAAGTCGGTTAGGCAATATAATAAGTAAAATCTTAATAAGTAAGGAAAGAAATTGTACTTACGTAGTTTCCTGAGAAAAATCAGGTCACATTTAACACAATATAAAGTTACTACATATTTCGACTTAAGTCATCTTAAGCAGAGTACAGAATAAAAAGTATTACTGAATACACGAGTGGATAACTGATAGAGACAGAAACGAAGATGGCGGACGTCTACATAAAAAAAAAACAACTGGCAACACTATGCGCGTGCGTAAGTACTGTTGGAAAGTGGGTTTTGGTAAGGGATTTTTGTTTTGGAAATAGATCTTGATACAGTTTTAAGAGCTGGTAGTTAGTACAGGAAATGCAGGAAATCGATAGTCAGTATAGGGATCGCAGTCAGGAAAAGTGGTATTCAGTTTCGGGAACGCAGTCAGAAAAATTGGAAGTCAGTACAGGAAATGCAATGAAACCAGAGTAAGTAGAAGAGTCAATCAGGAAAAGGTAATTACCAACTACCTTAATAAGAACAGCCAATGGCAACTTCACTCTGCACTTCAGAGGAACCTTTCAAACGTCATGTACACCCTAACCTGCACACTCTGCACGGCATTCTATGTGGGAGAAATAGAACTTTCGTGTTAATTATCACGGTCACTACTTCGTTACCGACCCGATTACCTAGTTTCTACACACACGCAACTGCATAACACTTCGATATGAGCTTCGGTGTAGCTGTAATTTATAACCTATGCCCCACCACAAACACATCGACACACAGTCTCTGGAAAGGAGCCTTTCGTTCAGGGCTCGAGAGCAAAACTGAAACCCGGTTTAAATCTGCAGTAACGTTATTTTCCTCCTTACGTCAACATCATTTCCATTCCGACCCTGACGTATTTATTTTCTTCCTAACCTTTATTCCGCTTTCCTTCTCTTTTCAATATCATACACTATATTTCCTTCATATTCCTTTTTTTTCTGATTACGTTTCCTATACTGATTTCCACTTTTTTCTGATCGACTGTAACCTACTCACTTTTCATTGCCTATCCTGTACTACTCCCAGTTTTTAAAATTATTTAATTGTACCCGTCTCAATTTTTAACACAAAAATGCCTTACCAAAATCCATCACCTAAGAGTTCTTGCGTACGTGCAGAAGGTTATTATTTTTTTTAGGTGGACGTCCACCACTATCCACTCGTGTGTTCAGTAATATTTTCGTCTTATATTCTACTGAAGATGACTTAATTCGAAATATGTAATAACTTTTTATAATGTTAAGTGTGACGTTGTGCACGTGATATCCCTTAGGAAACAATGAAAGTACAATTCTTTTATTGTCTTTTCAAATTTAATATATATATGGTGCATTCCAGCGAAAAGTGGACATTGTCACGACAAAATAAAACTTATTTTCTGTTTAAGTAATATCGTGTTTCGCACACACAAGTATCCAATCCCAGAAATATGTTGTTTTCAGCCTGAGTTACGTGATGCGGCAGCCATGTTGTTTGTTTAACACACCTCGGAGTTAACATACATATTTTTACCGTCCGCTGGACACCATCACCAGCGCAAAGTTAAATAATAAAAAAAAGTGGTGTATGAGCATACTGAATGTAAGTGACTAACAAACAGTTCAGCAGACAGATAAATTCAAAATATTCCGTACATATACATATTTCAATTAATATTTTGGAGTGGTTTACCTTGTTACGTCTGTTACGAAATTACCAAAAAATTAGCGCTGCTTCTAAACCAGTAGCCACTTTTCTACAATAGTTGATGAACTTTTAATAGTTGTCAAGTGTAATACATTGCTGCAGCCAAACCATAGGAAAGTAAGATAACTGAGAAAAAAAAAAACGTAACGGACGTAACACTCTAGCCTATAGATAGTATATACCACAAAAATGACACGTTCACTGAAAGTTGTTGTTACTTTTACAAGCAAAATCTAACAGATTGTCATCGACGTGCATTCCCCTATATATTGCCCTTGTTTGTATGGAACGTTCGTCTTTGCGTCAGAACAAATGTATGCAAAGATTACCAACCATAATGATACAATCATTACAAAACAGTGAAGGGCAATTTTGCGTAGGTTGCAACAAAGTTACAAATATATCTCTACATTTTATAATAATTTTAGGAATATTAATAGCACATAGTTGTCAGATAATTAACAGGATTGAATGGATGTTACTGTAAGCTTTTTTTATTCTTGATTTTATTTTCTGTATCTCCTATCGTCAGACCAATTTGCAAACATCGATAAATCAGTCTTTCCATGTTGTTATATTTCTTTGTCCAGGTCTTCTGGAAACTAATTTTTAAGAATGAAATATAAACGTAAGTAGTCCTTCATAAATCTGCTCTATTCTAGGATGCTGAGAAGATTCATGTATATCTTCGAATAATGGATATTATAATTGACATTATTCCACATTATCACAAAAAGCCTATTTCTGACTCGCTCACGTAACATAGTCATACTCTGTTTTTATGTGGAAACATTGGGAAACGGCAAATTAAGCAGCATAAAGAAAAAGAGACATTTTTTGCACCTCAATTATATATTAAAACAGAGTAAAGAAGACTTCCCAAAATCACCAAGAAAAAGGTGCATAGACTCTTTTCACCAATAAAGGGGCTACCTTTCCCTAAACAAGAAGAAATAATGGGGAAAACTAAATATTTTTACAGTTATGATATAATTTCCTGACAAAGCCCTTGAATCCTACAGTACATAACAGTGTCAAAAGGTGGCAAGAAATATGCGATGACTAAAAAGATACTAAAATCAATATTGTAGAAACGTTGTATTTTCAGAAAGAACATCCAAATATTAGAGTAAAAAAGCAACGTTTGCTGCTCTCTAACTAGATACGTTTATCCAATAATGCAGATCAGAATATTTGCTGCTATCGTTTTACAAAATGTATTTGGAGTCCAGTAAAAGGCTATAACATCACATATAGCATTCATTATTATATCCTTAAGTACCGGGGTCTCAATTTAGTGTCATGCGAATGTTACATTCATGCAGATATTAAGTGTAAGTGGAACAACTTATAGTTTGTTGATCAATTTATTCGGGACACCTCATCTGAAGAGATCACCGATTTACTCATAGAACAACGGAAATAGAAAAGTTGTCGCATAAATGAGTTTACTTGATGCATTTGAGGAATTAAGATAATTGATGAGGATGAAACAGTGATGCACATATTCAACAGTCGTAGGCCGTCCTCTGGATGGAAGAGGAGTTATGTTATACCGAGTAATGACTTAGGGCATGATAAAATTTCTGTACTGGTGTACAATAAAGCTATCTGGAGAGTACATATTGTAGAAAGCTCAGCACAAATATAAAGTCCTACATGTGTGTTCCAATGGTGCAACTGGGTAGTTCAAGAACCGCTACAGTTTGATGATAGTTTGGAATATAAGCTGAACAGTTATATGGACTTTACCATGTTTCGCACGGTAAAGGACCATATATGGTGTTTGTTGGGGGAAGAGATTGTGGAAAGGGTGGTACTAAGTCGTACCTTGTAACGAAAAAAATTAGTCAATAACGCACGAAAATTTTGTAACGTTGCATAGAAAAATTCTGAAAGTAGGCTATACAGTATGTCTCAGAAATAATGGCGCAGACTTTGGGAGGTGATTATTTCGATTAAAACAAGGGAATCGTTCCTGTGAGAAAATTTCGAGGCATGAGTAGTTTCGGACTTATAGGATCTCAAAGTTACGGTGACATCGTCACAAATGGCGTCATAGCTCGACACATAATCACGTAAACAGCTTAGCAAATGACACTTGAAGTATAAATCAATGAACGTATTTAAGTTACTTTTATGATTGAAAATCCATCTTAAAGAGAATTTATATGCCATATTAAACAATTTCTTTCTTTAACAATAAAATCTTTACATTGCAAAACCTGTCTATGTGGCACTCCTTAAATCAAAACATTGCTTAAATGAATGTATCGGGTACTACTTCGATTGTGATTTCCTAAGCCCATCCTGCTACGTTAGTATATGTCGAGATATGACGTCATTTGTGACGATGCTACCGAAACTTTCAGCACCTGTAACTTTAAACTTACGCATGTCTCCAAATTTCTTCAAAGGATTTTTTCTTGTTCTGAAGTGAATAATCACCTCCAGAAGTTTCACTGGAAAGTAGTGTTCCTGTTAATTTCACTTTTCTTTTAATATTTAAATTTGTTATCTTATGTTTCACAAGGCAAAATTCACTTGTTATGGGCACCTGGACAAAAATGTTACGTCCGTTACGTTTTTATGTTGCGTTCGTTACGCGCTTTCAAAAATTGCCACGGAGAAACTAATTGAGTAATTTGAAAACTTTCCAGTTGTAAAGAAGTACATACCCTTGTCCTTCCAAAAAAAAAAAAAAAAAAAGCTTAAAACATTACTTCTTTCAGAGAAAATGCAATTTTCCCTAAGGACTGAAAAACTCATGTCCAATCAGTGATAAATCCGTTACGAAAATTTAGAACTTTGTAACTTGCAAACTATTCAAGATGCAATCACATTTTTTTTTTTTTTTTCACAGAATAGAAATCAATTCATGGTCTACATTTGAGTAGTTTTAACTTTTAGATGTAACATTAACTTTATAAAAGACATACATAAATGTGTAAAAGTCCTGTGCGAATGTTGCATCAGTTACGCTGGAATGCACCATATATATGACCGCCTCGCTGGTCTAGTGGTTAGCGTTTCTGACTACGGATTGAGGGGTCCCGGGTTCGATTCCCGGCGCTGCCAAGGATTTTTTCCAAGGCATGTGGGAGCAGTAGACCAATTTCTTCCTCCCAGAAGAGGCCTCATCCAGCAGTGGATCGAATATGGCTATGGTTTATTATATATACCAGAATGTTCCTCAAACAAGTCACGCACCACTGTGGCCCTGTGACATCACGCATTGTCCTCCTGGAAAATCCCATTGTTGGCAGGGTACATGAAGTCCATAAAGAACTGAAGATGATCACCGAGCAGCTGAACATAGCGCTGACCGGTCAATGTCGTTCAAGCCGTTCAGAAAACCCAAACCATGCTACGTAAACACGTTCCACACCATGACGGAGCCACTACCAGCTTGCACAGTGCCTTGTTGACAACTTAGATGCATGGGGTCTGCTTTACACCCGGACCCTTCCACCCGAGTGTATCAATTGGAAGTGACTCATCTGACCACGCTACGCGCTGCCAGCCCTCTAAGGCCCAATCCACGTGTTTCCGAGCCTATGTAAGTGATGAGCAGCGATTAAGCGGCTTACGTGTCAGTCTTCGGCTGCGATACCCCATCGAGACTCCACTGACCTCTGAGGCACGTTCATGGGACGTCCTGCATTGTCCACCCTTGATACTGTGAGGCGAGTAAAGTTCAATATTCGGACAACTTCCAAAATCGAATCTCATTCGTCTAGCGCCAACAATCCCGTGCTCAAATGCCGATAATTCCCGTCTGGATACAATCACCACGGTACACAACATTTTACTGCTCTCACAGAAGTTTAACTGACCACACTACAACTGCTTCGTGCAGCTGGACCAGTTTGCCGCAATGTTAGTGTATATAGGGTGTGTAGCGAAACAACACCGAGAAAACTACCTCCCGAGATTCCTGACACTAAAAAAAAAATAGACCATCGACTGCACACAAATGCTTTTCGTTTCGGCTCTATACGCTGCCGAAAGTGTGGAAAGAAACTATTTCCAATACCATTAACTGTAGAACTGAAGCGGCATGGTACCCTCAGACTTGAAACCTGCCCTATAAATAAATAAATAAAAAAATAAATGCAACCATATATGGGATAAAAAATAGGGTAGAAACAAAGGTACTTACATTAGAGGATACAAAAACAGGCGTACACGAACATCAAAACACAACAGAAAAGCGGCAATGTTTCGCAGAAGCGTTTTCACATGATACAAGAGAAAATCGACAGAGGGGACTGGTGCGGAACTGGTGATAAAAAGTCGCCATGTTATCAATTGAGCAGTGGGGCGCAGTGTACAGTCTTGATGTTGCCTTTCTTTAGTAGCCTAATTGGTTGGAAGTTTGGCCTATGCATGGTATGAGTGCAATATCTTCCATTTGGCCCAAAGTTCGCGAAATTACTAAAAAAAAAAATTCACTATTTTTCGACTTAACAAAAAGAACAATTTTTCTGTGGTTGTTACTAGGACGCGCCGAAGACATTTTAGAACACAGATTAACACATTTGACCTGTTCGACCATCCTAAATACCTTATTCTTACCTGCTACCTCAATGCTAAAAGTCAGCCTATTTTGCTCGAAAAAGTGTTCTTTCACGATGATGAACGGGGATAGTTTGGCTGCCTCCGATGACTAGCAACTGTTTAGTTACTGATTCGCTTCCTATTTATATTTTATCATTTGCGATTTGCAGCTCCTAGCTAGTTTGTTCTCAAACTACCTTGCACTCATCACATGGGCTGCAACTCCTGTGCTACCCGTTCAGCCCTACCACTGCAGGAATAGGCTTTGAGTCTGCTGCGAATTCGAACCTGGGTATCACATTTTGAGCATAGTTCTCTTTCTAGTAGTCTGGATCTTCTTCGTCATTGATGTGTTTTGAGCTTCGCGACTTTCCGTAATGCACCTTTCAAATATGTGACTATAGCATACAGGATAAAAAAGGTAGTTTTAAGTCGTTACGATGCATTCGGTTTTGAAACGTTGTCACGGAGAATACGGCTAGCAATCGTGAGCCAGTATGCGTGGTTTTCAATCGCCGCACAATGGTCCCAATAGCCTGAAAACCCAGCCAAAAATATAATTTCGAAAGCACTAAAAGTTGTGTGTAACTGCTGGGCTTTCCTTCTACTTTGTCTGCCGATAATAAAACAAAAGCCATGAATAGATAATCCATCGTATTCAGCCCGTGTTGCCAGCCTAAAGTAACAGTGTATCTCTGGTATTACATCCATCATACATGTCTGTATGAAAATTGTTAAATATACTCGTTCAATTCAATATTTAGTATCCGGCTATTTACTCTTGCAAGAGCCTTTTACTGCGACGATCAGGGCGTGTAGTCCTTCTTCCGAGTAACGTCATACACAACTGAAGTGCCTACTTGTGGGAACCCGGGCTTGTGCACGACGGGTGAGGAGACACAAAGTTTATAAATCCGGCCTAGGGTAGCGTCGAATAAGAAAACCTGGTAATGCTGCGTGAAGCAATTTAATTTTGTAAGAGCTTGTTTATATTCTTATATCTTTCCACTCAAGGTAACCAGTAACAGACTTTTACATAGCTTCATACAATCAACAGCTTGGTTTTCGATGTTAAAATGTTTGAATTGCCAAACCTAGCAACATGCATAAATCTAGAAGTTTCAGACTATTGCAAATAGTTGAAAATCGCAACGGAAGATGTTGTTACTCGTGTTCAAGGCGGAGAAACCTTCAGTTTTCCTCTCCCCTGTAAAATTTCGTTTTTGACACTTACATGGTTTTCAATTTCAAGTCCTCAATTGACTGATGTGTATAGTCACCATCCTGCACAGATTTTTTTCATCTTCGTGCTTTTATGTAATCGATATTTGTACTACACGCACTTTTTTTTAATGCATGTTCTGCTTCAAATTTGTCTCAACTGTTTCATTCATTTTATATGTCATTGACTGAAATCTGATAGATCTTCGCCAATTACCAAAAATCTTATCTAATACGTATCTTCCGAAGATGATATCTGGCAAAGTTTGTTTCACAACCCACCACTCCAGACTGTACATGTCATTCCGACATCCATATGGAAGAATAATCTTGCCAATTATTTCAAACTTTGTTCGACTCGTATCTAATATTATGATAAGCTTGTCTAACCCAGTATATTTCCAGCCATATTTAGGTACTGTTTCCGCATTTATTAAGTTAGGTGCTGCACCTGTATCCACTAATGCTCATTTATTAGGAATCTAATCATATTTTGTGGTGCTAATATATTATCATGCGGAGTATCAATGAAATTAATCCAAAATTCATTGATTCCGAAGCCTGAGTTTGTATTTATAGACTCATCCTTATTCCCCTGATTATCCACAACTCGTTTTACTTGTGGATTTTGAGAATATGTCTATTTTTCTCAAACTTATAACAGACAACCTTGAAATGACCTTTAAGTCCACAATTACCACAGTATTTGTTGAAACGAAAATAAGGCACTGTCACGTATGGCTATTTGACACGCTTCTTCGAACGTTAATTTTTCAAGAGCTAAGAGCCTTTTTCGCACCGAAGGATCATTAATAAAAATCAACTGGTCAATTAACGCTTCAAGAAAAGAATGAAACTTGACACTTCGAAGCCTGTGCTTTAAGTAATTGGATTATACTCTGAAGCTGTTTGCCCTTGGTGTTGAACCACTGCGTGGAAATTGAACCATTCAGTTCTATGATTGGTTTTTATCCCGAATAACTTAAGCAACATATTTTTAATTTGTAAAAACGACATATCTGTCGTAACTAGTAAACTGATACTTATTTTTAGTTTTTCATACCATCATTATCTAATGATGCAAGAAAGAGATCTACTTTTTCGAGTTATTATATTTCTTTATTGCTATAGCTTTGACTATATATTAGGAGCTATTACATATTTTATATACGCAAAAGAAATATAAAGCTGCTCCAACAATATACACGCTATTTAACTTTACTTTATTAAATCTCAACGTAAGGTAGCCGAGAATCCACATGATAGTGACACAACTACGCTCAGTACCATACTAATCAAACCATTATTAGGTTAGTTTTACCTTAGAACAGCAGCAGCTTAAGTGCTGCCCATAATCCAACTTCACATACATGCTTTATCCTGAGTGAATCAACTGACTAAGATTCGATACTGTTTTGATCGCAACACAAGACATATGTAATTGCATTTCTACAAAAGAAATTGCTGTACGTTTACATCAATTGGATTTTTTTTCATATTAATTTATGCGAGATAACTAAAATTATTATTTACCAGCAATTAATTGAATTTCTCTGATGTCAAATATTCGTCTTACAAACACATTATTGCAGATGTCTTTTCAAGTTAATTTCCTGCATCACAAAGACCATTATATATTGTAGAAACCATAAAATATATTTGAGGAATATTCTTGTTCAAATTTACTTTCAAAAGAACAAAACGCTAACTAAATTGCTGTAGTATTTCCGAAACTGAAACAATGCTCAAATTGGCTTTTTATCTGAAATGGAGTTGCAACTTTTGTTTTGTCTTGTCAAAGTTTTGTTCATGTCAATACATGACAGCTGCAAATACTTTTAGCCGCGTTTTCCGACTAGTGGGACCACTTTGAGGGGGTACGCGGGCCGGTACCGGTTCTCGGCGTCAAAATTAAAATTAAAGGTTGCATTTCCTTTCCACAACAACTAGATCTTATGATGTGATGGCATATTTCCCGTCCTGGAGTTTTTTTTCCCGGTCCGTGAGTACTAAAAGGTTGAAAACACTGGTTTACAGATCCAGTGATCACTGCAGCAATGTCAGGAGAGCACTATCCTGTAACGATGACACGGCAGATCCTGTGTAAATAATGTTGATCATTGCTTAAATTTGGGACATCATCATCTAAAAAGTCTACTTCAACTGAGGGTCATTTTCACCAAACTCGGTATCTACAAAAACAATTTCCTTCAAAACAGGTGTTTTGAAAATACCCTCATATCACGATGAAACTTTTCCTTATAAAATATTACATATTAAAATCCTAGAATGGAATAGGTGAACGAAAGACCGATTCTCCTGAACCAAAAACTGGAATGTGTTAAAACTTAAAAATCGAAAATAAATAAATAAATATATATAATAATAAAAAATGCAGTTACCAAATTTTGTGAATAAGCCCCTGTCCCTCAACTGCTTGATATTGTGCGATGGGTTGGGTCGATATTTTCTAATCTCTTCCCTGTGAAACCTACATCTTCTTCCGTCGAGTTTTTTAAATCAGGTGTCTCAACGGGAGCTCATTTGTCTGAGATAAACCAATGAACTGGACGTCACAATAAATTTTCCAATCGGCATATGACTCCACTTTCATTTTCCGTGTTAGCAGCCTTTCCATCGGATCCGATCATGTCAAGGAAGCAAAGTCGAACTCACAAATAGTCCCAAATGGAAAGAAAGAGCAACACCCTTTCCTCAAACAGATTTCGGTATTACATGACCGAGAAGAATTTAACCTGATTCTGAAGGGAACTACATATATGATGTGAAACTGAATGCACACTTCCAAAATACACAATTGAACACGCACAATACACAATAAAAGCACTAAAAGGACGTGAAATTGAACTATTTGAGAGTATTTCGAATCACTAGTGTGAACCTGTGATCAAACGTTACGATATACTTGAACGACATTGCTTAAGTGCTAACTCGCCTGGTAGTCGAAGACCAGATCTTGAGAGGCAAGTGAACGAACACTTGTACACACCCACACATCCGTAAGTTTTCCAAGTCTGGAAATAATAACAAAGGAAAGAGATTCCAAGCCGTTTAATTTCAGCCTATTTTGTGCAATTATATATTTTTAACAAGGAACAGTTAGAAGGAATACTTTTCCATTTGGGAGATGATCACTGGCGTAGCATGAAGACTGAACACGGTTAACAAGATCAGTCTGAACGAACATACCCAGGAAGTTTTAATGATGCATACATACGGGACCAAAAATGTTGCTACAGTCGGCTCTTGACATTCTAATCCCACCACTGGAATATTACAGAACCCTGCAATGGAAAACAAAAGTTCTGCCCGGGTAGGTGTAATGACAGTAGGGGGACACCTGACATGGGGAATTTATCATGGCAGTCATCTTGAAAGCCGCCATATTGGATTTAGGTACAGAATTTACATAGGGATCAGGGTCATGTGACATCATTTTAGGTTAGTTCGTTCCCAGAAATTCAAATATGAAGTCAGATTTCATCTATGTTTATTTATTTAGAAGATAGGAACACTGAAATTTAGCATTTTGCAAACGGATTTTGCAGAATGTTTGTCAGTCTGTTGTTTCATGTGGTTCAGCATACCACTAAACATAAACAGGTCAATATCGTGCTCGTGAGTTGTGGTAGCAATATAATGGTGATTGCAGCTGAATCACGCTCGTCATCCGAATAGACAGACAAGGCTGTCATGTTATTCAATTCGCTGGAATTACAGACCTCTGCTAGGGAAAATAAAAAAAAATTGCAGGTGGGTATACTCTATCGAATGGCGATATTGATAACTTCCAGTAATGATGAAAGAGGCTCATCTAGACGGGAAGTAGAATTTAGTAATGGCGGCCATCTTGAAAGCCACCATATTGGATGTAGGCCAAGAATGTTTATAGGGAACAGAGTCATGTAACATATCGTTTTAGACTAGCTTATTTACAGACAGTCAAATGTGATGTTAGTTTTCATCTGTGTCTATTTGT